>PVJI01009447.1:47984-65643 GCA_004026765.1 Micronycteris hirsuta | reverse complement strand
GACACGCCTGGCTCTTGGGAAAGGACCAGCCACCCTAATGGCCCCTTCATTTCACAACAGGAGGCCCGCACAGATGTGTTTCGCAGATGGCGAACGGCTTCCGCTATTTTTAGCTGAGACGGCCCGAGGCTGAGGAAACAGGCTCAGGACCAGACTTCCCCTCGGAGTCCACTCCGCCCCGGTGACACCTCCAGGTCTGCGCCACGGCTGCCTGCAGCAGCATCCATGGAGTTGCATCAGCCCCCCTGAGAGGCTGCTGTCGGGCTCGCAGGGGACCCCCTCGGAGTACCAGGCCACCGGCTCCTCCGAGAACAGCAGCCATGGCCAGCTGAGGAGTCATTATTAATAAAAGTGTGCAAATTAATACTGTGTATTAGTGATAAACAATTATGTGTGAAAGTCACAAACAACAGACCAGAGGATACAAATGACATGTGCTCACTGAAGTGAGGGCCCAGAGAGAGAGAGGAGTGGACTGGGGCGGTGACTGAACGGGAGGCTGGCTTCATCTGTACTGTTTTATGTTCATTCATGAAAAGACTAGCAGCAAATGAGACCAATGTTAACAGTTACTACATCTTGATGCTGGAAGTGGGAGTGTTTGCTAAAGTTTTCTATATATTTACAGTATGGCTAGCTAAAAAAAGTAATCAGGAGTCGCAGGTGTTCAGATTTTAAGTAAGAGGCATTTCTACAAGAAATGATGTTGCTTCAGACTTCACAACTGAGCTTTTTTTTTTTTTTTTTTTTCACAGCAAGACAGACCTTGAGCTTCTTCTTTCTCGTTCTTTTCCTGATGGGGCAATGGAGAGAACGGGGCCTGTCTCTGACCCATTAGCCACCTGGGTCTTTTAAAAAGAAGTAGACACTGGTTCTGGATGTCGGCTCAGCCTGCGAGTAAGGAAAACACGGAGAACCTCTCTCCCTGCTCACGATGGCCCCACCACTTCAACGGGTCCTTCCCTCAGGTGCTGTCTTCCAATTCATCATTTAGTCCAGAGCTTCCGCGCTTCATGCTCGGGGAAGAGGAACTACAGACACATTCTCTCTCTCTCTCTCTCTCTCTCACACACACACACACACACACACACACACTCACACATGGAAATGGGGGGTCAGCTTGGTTTTGAGGTCAAAAGTATGTCTAACTATGGGACACCGTCAAAATGGCTGAGCGCTACCATATAAGCAATTTAAACATATCACGGCCAAATGAGAAAGCTTTATCGAATTCACTTTCTTCACCTTAAACTTCTAAACCCCTCCCCCGTTGTCTCCATTTCAGTAAATGATCCACCATCCAATTCAATTGCTTAAACCAAAGACCAGACCTCGTCTTGGCTCTCCCGTCCTCCTCTGCATCCCAGCATCGGTTCCAGAACGGATCGTTACACTGGTCCTGGTGTGTCAGACTTGTGTTTTGGAGCCATGCACACGCCCATAACACGCACGTGACACGCACACTGAATTGCAGTAGCAAATTGCAATTCCTCCCCTTGTCCTGAAGAGGGAGACTGTTGCAAAGAGGTGGTTTTTATATGGGCTCCTCTTTAAGGAGCTTGGAAACATCTGGAGCTCGGTTTCTTTCTCTGCGTTTTTTGCATTTTTAAATGTTTGGTATCCTCTTCACTATGTTGCCTCTCCTTTCCTACGGCTGAGAAATCGGCTCCTTTTGTGAGAAATAATTGATAGGAGGTAGGAGGAAAGAGAGAACACGGAAAGAACGCTACACTTTTCGCTTGTGGTTTCCTCACTGACAGCTGTGAGGATCCACCAGAAGTCTGCTCTCCCCTCCGATATCTACAGTCCTCAGCCTAGACCCCTAGGGCCCTGGGCCACTTTGACCTTGTGTTTCAGTTGTGGGAACACATGTTTTAACCCCCCTAATTACCTGTACCCTGATTGGGGGGGTTCTGTCCATATTTGCTTCTGTGCTGTTCCCCCGACCCCCACCCCACCACCAAAGTGCCTAGCACAGTTCCTTAGAAAAGTCTGCCAAATTCTTTCTCCCTTCCTTCCTTTCCTCTTTCCTTCTTTCCCTCCTTCCTTCCCTCCATTCTTCCTCCCTTTTTTCCTTATAGAGCAGGAAAACTGTGCTTTAGAAAGTCTGTTTTCAGCTGGAATTGGGTCCAAAGGGGCAAGGCCTTTGGAACAGAGAGCGCACCTGCCATTGGATGGTCCGGCAAACTGGCCTGCAGAGACTCAGGCATACGGCAAGCATGCGCCAGCTAAAGAAAAGCGGTACCTACCAACTTGGCACAAGCAGAGTTTGTCAAGTGTCCTCGCCAATGTTAGGGAAGAAATTCCTTTATCTCATTCCTGTGGGGAAATTTCCCGTCCAGTGAGTTCTGAATGACTCTAACCTCGAAAGTTATTTCCAACACCTACTTAGAGGTGATGAGCAATGCCAACCTAACGCAGGTCCTGGAAGCATGAATCAATGTGATGTGCCTGCAAAGGTCATCAGTATACCTTACTACTCTAATGTTTCCTCTTAGGGAGTTCAACTTGACAGCCAAGGAATCTAATACTGGTGGGAAGAGAGCCAATAAAAAAACAAGGTGAAAATGCATCATCTCACTCTAGGCAGCATCCATTCTCAAAAGGGGGAAACATCTGAGGAAGAGCCAGAGAAACCACAGAGAGACACATCTTTTTTATCTGCCAGATAATGGGGCACAGGACAGCAATTATGGCTTCCCTACGTGTCTCATAGGTCCAAGCGCAACCACCAGCAATCAACTAGTAATTTCTAATAATAATATTATATCTGAGAGCAATAAATATCTAACACTGCCCGTTACAAGTAGCCTATAAACCATTTCTTGAAATTGCTTCCCAGCCAGTTTCAAACACGACTATTAAACCATTAAACTAAATAGGAGTGACTGTGTCATAAAATGAGAATGAAAATTATGTCAAAGAAGATTAGAGGCTAAATTTATAGCATCTAATTTTTCTTAAAGAAGCAAGAGATAAAACTTTACTAAGCACCATGCTTAATTTATATAAAATATTCTCTGGATGGAACAATGTTTTATCCAACAGCAATGCTTTAGGTCACAGGAATGATAATATGAAATATTTTAACAAGGGAGATAGAAATAGTAAAAATAATCAGAGAATTTAAGGGAACTGCACCTACAAAAAAGTAAAATATCTCACAATTTTTTAAAATTATATTTATTTATTTTTAGAGAGAGGAGAAGGGAGGGAGAAAATGAGGAAGAGAAACATCCGTGTGTGGTTGCCTCTCACACGCCCCCCCACTGGGGACCTGGTCTGAAACCCCGGCATGTGTCCTAGACTGGGAATCAAACCGATAACCCTTTGGTTCACAGTCCAGCACTCAATCCACTGAGCCACACCAGCCAGGCCAAAATATTTCACAATTTTATAATTTCATGAAGAGCAACTGGGTTTGTCCTATCTGAATATATCTTAAGCTCATAGTCGCTTACAAACGCAGAGACCTAAAGTAGCCACATAGGAAGGTCTGCAATTTAACCTCCCTAACTAAAAGTGAGTCATGGCCGGTAGTCCCGTCCTAGGCCAGCATCTTCCCTGAGGAAGGTTAATCTTGACCTTCACTAGCCTGTCTGTCCATTGCCTTTCTGCACCTATGATAACATACCTTGGGAATGTCAGAGTAATTCCCAGTTTTTCAGAGCCCTCAGGGCACAACCTCCTACCAGAACACGAGGCCCTGGAACCCGTCAGTGTTCTCTTGTTTCCTGCCTGCCATCTCTATGCGCCGCAAACGCTGTCCACGATCCCGTGTCCACCAGTGTAAAAGAAGTACGTGTCTACAGTTTTCCTTTTTCTCCAACCTCACAGGTTTCCCTGCTTTGCTTTCCCCCACCTCCCTGATCCATCACCAATGGATGGTATGGAATCCCCATATGTCTTCTCCTTTGATTCTAATGTATAAAATAAGGCACGAACCTGTCATTTCCTGGAGCATTTTCTCAATCCATTGAGATTTTGCTTCCTGGTTGCTGTCATCAGTTCGGCTCAAATAAACTCATAAAAATTCTCATCAGGTTTAGACATTTCTTATGTTGACAACTGATAGTTAGAACTATTTTTCTTATTTTGGGCATAATTTTTTTAAAGATGTGATTTGGGCCAGAAGCTGATTTCTTGCAAATAAAATTTTAGATTGTCTTCAATTATTTAATCTTCAACTATTTATGAAAGGTTTTGGATATACCGAAATCATCCACAAAATTCTAATGTTGATGTTAGCAGTGACGCGGACTCTGGATGCTTGACTTCATGCAGGAAAGATTTCACGGCACCAGGCCAGGTGATTTTCAGAGTGCACTTATTAAAGCTGGGGGCAGTGAAACAAAGGAAGAGCTTAAGATAGACGAGTCCAGATCACAGCAACAGGAGTGAGCCTAGGTGGAACCTCCTTGGCCCTTTCAAAAGAAAGTCACAGAACCAGAAGTGAGCCAGCAGGACTGCAAGTTACCAAGGCAGAAGAAGTCCCCTTGGAGAAAGAAAGCAAAGATATGCAACTTAGGAAAGAAGGGGGCCCCGGCCGGTTAGCTCAGTTGGTTAGAACACGGGTTCAATCTCTGGTCACGGCACATACGCAAAACAGCCAATGACTACCTAAACAGGTGGAGTGGCAGGTTGATGTTTCTCTCTCTCCCTAGCTCTCTCTCTCTCTGTCTCTTCCTCTCTCTCCCCACTTCTCTTCTCTCTCTCCAATCAATAAATACAAATTTTTTTTAACAAAGAAAGGTGGAAAGGTGCAGGCATGCTCTAGACACAGAGAGGGAGAGTGCATACACACACTGTGTCCTTTGTCTTAAAGGTTTTTATCTTTTTTCTAAAGGCAGGATTTTAGGGGAGGTCTCAGGACTATCTCAGTAGAATATTCATCAGCTTTCCAGGTGTGTCCTTTAAGGGCTGTGGTCTCTACTGATTGGCTGGCATTAGGGCAGGAGGTATGCAGTCATTGCCTCTGGGTTTGATGTCACACGCCATGACATCACTTTGTCTGTTTTTGCTACTTTTCTGGGCCTGAAGCTGAAATAATAGTTATATAGATATCTATATAGAGTTATAGAGGAACTATAGATAACATCTATAGTTTGTATTCACAAAGGCGGTGAATACACACAGAAATTATTGACAGGAAAAAAAAAGAAATTATTTGCAGAGGAGGAAGAAGAAGCAAGACAGGAAGGAAAAAGGGAGAAGAGAGATAGAAGAACAGCTAAAAAGTGAGGAAGAACTGGCAAGAAACCTAAGCATTTTATTAACAATTTCTTCAAGGGAAAAGTCTCGGCTTCTTTGGTTGAATTCCAGAAAATCTGATCCAGTCACAACCAGGTTGCAAAAGAAAAGTAAAAACAGATACACAAATACTAGAGATCTTCAGAAGTATCTGTCACTTAAAATCTCCATTTGGGCCAGTATCGCAGTGAGAAGTTGTACAAGAGCGCAGGAAAAACTCCATGTCTAAGGAAGCCGACAGTGTTGATGTAAAGAGCGCTATGTAACAAGGCAGAAAGTGAGGAAGATTGCCTGGACTTTCTCGGCAAATATGCCTTGAAATTCAAGAACTAGGTGTGGACCCTTCAACAGCGTCGCCTGTGTCTCAGTTATGTGTCGATGGTACGGAATGGTGCCTTGAAGGAGAAGTTGAAATCAAGACCGAGCAATCACGATGAAGAATTATGTATCATAAATCACGAGGAACCTGAAGCCAGGGTTTCCTCTCTAGAGAAGCTGCAGTTAAGCCTTGTGGCAAAAACAGAGAGTGGGTGCACTCTGTCAGATGTAATTGGAAATAACACAGTTGGGACAGAAAGTGAAGTCTTGCCTCCCAATCAGTAAAGGAGATACTGGCAAAAGGAAAAATCAGGTGTCTTTTGTTTGAAGCAATCGGAGATCCGTGCTTTTCGGTAAAAAGGAGGAAAGCGTTTCCCAAATCTTCCTCAGATCAAGGGCAAACAGAAACCAACTTTACCTCCAAAGTATTAGTATTGGATCATCAACTTTTTGAGAGACATAAACAAGAAGACAGGAAAGGTTATTAGCATTCCTGATTCAAAAAGAGGTGGATAAAGAAAAAATGAAGCCAAACTGGCAAAAAGGATCCTCAGATGAATATCAGCTCCGTGCTAGGCCCTCACCTGCAGGCCAACTGCTAGGTGGACAGAGGAAGAATTCCAAAGATAGGAACCTAAAAAGATAAACTGATATAGAGCCTGCAAAAGACTCGGAGAGGCCCAAAAAATGAACACTGGCAACCTTCTGTTAAGATCCAGGTGAAACATTCAGTTAACATTAAGGGAAGAAAGATGCCAAACTCTGCCAGAGATTGTTGTATCTAAAAGTGCTCATTCCCTATAGCCTAGTAAGTCACGGAAAGTATTTTTTCAGATGTTTCAGAGATGCACAGAGTAACGCATGGGTAAAGGGAGTGTTTTAGAATCTGGTAAAACTGGATTGTGACACTCTTTTCCTTTTTTTCTTTTTAAGATTTTATTTATTTATTTTTAGAGAGAGAGGAAGAGAGGAAGAAAGAGAGGAACAGAAATATCAGTGTGTGATTGCCTCTCACACACCCCCAACCAGGGACCTGGCCTGCAACCCAGGCATGTGCCCTGACTGGGAATTGAACCAGCGACCCTTTAGTTCACAGCCCGTGCTCAGTCCACTGAGCCACACCAGCCCTGTATAAATTTTTCTTTATACAGTTTTTCTTCTGCTCTGTGGGCACACTCATGGTCTGTAATTGAAGGACTGTGCACTTACAAGGGAGGAATATTCAAATATACTTCTGCCAATGTCAGTCAGCAAGAGGCCTGATCCTTCACTAATCACTGTGATGTGCTAAGTGTGACAATCCTCATAGATAATAAGACAAAAATGCCTGGGCCAACTCCCAAGAAACCTTCAAATGCCATTCTCTTTCCCCCCAAACATCTCCCCTCAGGCATTTCTGCAACGAGTGTCCTGATGCAAAAGGAGTTAGGAGTTGGGTGAGGCTGGAGAGAGCAAACTGATGATTGGGAAGCGCTGGAACTGAGTGGGTGGCCAGACACTGTGTCCACTGCTGTGGTTCAGCGGATTGAGTGCTGGCATGAGAACCAAAAGGTCACTGGTTTGATTCCCAGTCAGGGCACATGCCGGCAGGGTCCCCGGTTGGGGGCGTTCAACAGGCAGATTATCTCTCACACACCTATGTCTCTCCCTCTCTTTCTTCCTCCCTTCCCTTCTCTCTAAAAAATGGTCACCCCCCCGCCCCGCCCCGGGGCATGTACTGCAGGCAACCAATAGCAATAGATATTTCTCTCTCACATCTATGTTTCTCGCCCTCTCTCCCTCCCTTCCCCTCTCTTAAAATCAAAAATAAAATGAAATGTAAAAAAATAAAAATATTGTTTTAAAAAGGAAACTGAGTCCAGGGTGGAGTAGCAGGTACACTTAGGCAGGGCGCCCTCCCTCGTCCTTCAGTTGCTGAGTGACGCAGAAAGCCTTCGGGTTTTACAGCTCGTCACACCGTGGTATCTGGTGTCAAAAATCAAAATCAGTTTCTAAATCACCAGAAATTTGGGAAATTCATATTTCTATTAATCTGCTGTTCCGGGGGTGGGGGGGAGGAGTTTACTATAGCAGACATAAATCACAATTTACTATGTTGTGGCAGCTGAGATGTGACTAATCATGTGTTTATTTCCTTATATTAAAATTTGTATTGGTCATGACTTTTACGTGTGTTTACGGGCGGAAATATTATGATACCTGGGTTTTGCCCTATATTACCCCTCAAAGTTAAATCAGAGGTAATGATTCCATTTTTTCAAATTTAATTTAAGAGACTATTAATCTTTGTTTCATTAATATGAACAACTCTGAGGAAACAAAAATAGTTTAAACAGCATTTCTGCTGTCTAGTTATTCATCCTTTTAAGGTAAAAATACAGTAACATGTCTTAGAGCTAAGTCTAGCTTAAATTTGTCAATAGTTTTATACATTTTTGAGGTTATTTTTCCTCCAGATTTTATAACTGAAATTCTGTTCATCTTTGCATACTTAATGCCCTCTATTCCCATATTGATTGGGTAAGTAATTATGGGTAGAATTCTGATGCTAATTTAAAATTTACTTTGCCCTTTCTCAAAAAAAAAAAAGTGACTGCCTTCTGAGTAATGATTGTGCTGAAATGTAGTCAGAAACTAACAAAACTTGTCTAAAAGAGACTAAAATTTATTTCTCATCAAACTGACATTTTTCTAAGAGCAATTTCACTTTACATTTTAGGGAAGACATTGTTGGAACTCCTCAAATTAAAATTTATGTAATTAAATCTTCCTGGAATAGCCCATGACCAAAAAGGGGGAAAAGTAGTGTGATGTACTTAGGATTTATATATTTAATCACTTATTTGCCTGTGAACAAGTCTTCCTGACTAAAGTTAGTTTTAAGATAAATTGTAATTTCTCTGTTAGTTTTTCTGATAGTCTTACAATGTATGCCTTTTTGTTAGAAAATAGTAAATATTTTGTGTAAGTCATTAAAAAAAAATTATTCTGGCACACTCCCAAATGAACCACAGGATTATGTGAAATACAATTTGTTCTTATTGTAGTTTCATGGAAAGAAAATCCATGTCTTCACTCAAGAATATGTCATGTAACTATTAGTAATAACAAAAAGAAAGTCATCTTAATTATTAATGCCTGTGGTCAGTAGCCATATTTAAGGGCTTGTCAAACCACAATTTGATGAATATTCTAAAAAATGTACTCAGCTTTTCCAACCTCTGTGTCACTCAACATCCCCTGCTATTCCCAACACCAAAGACAATTTGAAATATATAATAAAGCTCAGGAGGGTGTTTATGGTAGAACCGTTTCGGCCCAACTTGTCAAAATTTGAAGATCTTAAGAGCTGTCTCAGTTACAAGAAGGCTTTCGAATATCTGTATTAATCTTCTAAGATTAATTTTCATCTTAAGAGGAAGTCTTATTTTTTTAGAACCTAGAATTAATCAACTTGAACTTCCATGATCCAATAGGATTTAAAACCTGCCAAACCACAGAACCAGTCCTAAAGTCAGAATTCAATTGTGAAGTATCTGGTACCTAAAAGGCACTCGGTACTTGAAGGAGGGGGTGGGGTGGAGGGGAACCTCCTTGCTAATAAAAACGTGATGCAATTCTGAATCGCAGCCAACGAATGGTGTATTGGAAATTACCTAAGGATACTCAGATTCACATTTCATTGTGTTACAAGTGACAGTGACTCCCGCAGAGAGTGTGATAAAAGAGACAAAATTCCATTATAGCTACTCATGCTGTTTATGTCGGGTTTCCGGGGACACTTAGCCTCTGAGTGAGATTAGTTACCCTCCAGACAGTAGGTCGTTAAAAGTTATCATTGGATTTTCTTCCTCTGTCTCTAGCGCAAAGAAAGAGGAGAGGAAAGGTGAGAAATTAAAACTTTCCACAGACATAAATGCCCTTCTCTCCACACGTTCTGAGGCTTCCTAAAAGAAAAGTAATCAATAATTAAAGGGTCCAATCAATCACAAGCTCTGGAACCGAAGAAGAATGAACGCCAAGATTTCCCAAATGGAAGAAAATGATGCCCATTATGGTACTTACTGAGAAAATGCATCACTTTTCTGCTCTGGGTCCACACAAGGAAGGACTTTAACTGCCTCCAACACATTACCCGTTATTCTGCGGTCACTCCATTAACCTTGGTCCAGAGACTGTATCTGCTGATAGGTAACAATTCCAGGGTCAGTCTGCGAACTCGGTTTTGTAGAACTTACATCTACGTCACAGTGGCTACGAGAATGAGGTTTTGTCAATGTATATGCTAAGTCCATCTAAAACTACAAAATACAAAAAAATAAAAATAAATATAGGGCACGTTGCTACTCCGGAGTCTACCAAACGAAGTCAGTGTGTACTCAGAGCGATCCTGTTTGTTGGTCGCCGTGAAGGCTTTAAATGCACGATCACTGGGTTCGCTCATGCCTGTGACTTCAGTTCCTTTATGGGAGCAGCAGCCTGACACTCGGATGTTCCCACCAGACATGCAGCCAGCCCACGCAGACAGAATTTGCAGACAGGAAAGTGGGGAGGCAGACATACCATGAAGGTATTTTATAGAAAAAAATACCTTGCATTAAAACCCAAACTCACAACTCTAAAGGAATCCTACAAGTCATTGGTAAAATAGGATCTGACACTGATGTTCTTTTTTAATATAAATATTGAGAAAAATAATGTTTGGAAGAGACTTTAAGAAAATGTCCATTCAGCCCTGACCCATGTGGCTCAGTTGGTTGGAGAGTCATCCCGAAAAATGAAAAGTTGAGGATTTAATTCCTTGTCAGGGCATAATGCCTCGGTTGTGGGTTCAGTCTCCGGCTGGGGTGCATAAGAAAGGCAACCAATGAGTGTTTCTCACTTAATGTTTCTCTCCCTCTCTTTCTCCCTCCCTTCCTCCCTCTCTCTAAAAAAGAGAGAGAGAGAGAATATTAATTCATTCTTTCCCCAATCTTCTGGCAGAAAAAAGAATTCAAACTATCTTCACAGATTTAAACAGCAAAAAATTAGAGGTAAATTCATGAGACAGAAAAGAGAATAACAGTTAAAATTTTATGGTGTAAAATGTACCACTGTGACCATTTTTCAGTGCATGGTCCTGTGGCATTAAGTACATTCCTACTTTTGTGCAACCATCGCACCTTCTGCGGGGGAGAGACCACTCCAGGACATGACAGCCACCTGGACCTGGGCCAGGACGGAGGTTGCTTTCGGCAAGCCGCCCTGAGAGCCCGCCTGGTCATAACTGATGCTCAGTCTGACAATAATCAGCACCCCTCCTGGCCTCCTGCTGTGTGCTGGGTCCTGGGACCGGCTATTGCCCCGGCCTGGTGAAGAGTGTGAAGTAATTTCCGTAGCAGTGAAGCAATAGCACCCGACCACCCCACCCTTTCCCCTACAGAATGTGTTCCCCAGGCACAGGGACTCATTTCATCTTGCAGACGCCCAAGTCATGCCTCATATGCAAGTTTCCTTTAATAAATTCTATATTAATTGCCAGACTGGCGTGGCCAGCCTCTTTCTTTGGTGTTTTCCTGCCCTCTGCTTACAGAGGTAGACTTGCAGACTCGGGGCTTTTCCCCGAGTCTGGGTGTACTGACACCATCCACCTGCAGAACTTTTTTCACCTTTTGAAACTGAAATTCTGCCCGTGAAACATTAACCGAGCATTTTCTTCCCCCCACCCCAACCTCTGGTAACTGCCACTCAACCTTGTCTCTGTGAATTTGATCGTTCTAGGTTCCTCATTATGTCACATATAGAATTCATCTCACAATAGTAAAAACTGTGTGAGGAAAAAATGAGAAACTATTTTTTTCTTTCCATTCCAGCTGCACTTCCCTGGATAGGCCACCGTGTTGTCTTACGTGGATGGTGGCGGTAGCCACGTAACTGGTCTCCCCACCGTGTCAGAACGCACCATGGCCCAGCAGCCCTCCACTTCCACTCCGAGGTCGTCAAAGGTTTTCCAATTCCTGCAGAACCAGATACGAGATCCCCAGGTCGCCCCAAGGCTAGCACAGGCAAACCGCCGGCACCCTCCCAACTTATTAAGACGCTGCTGCAGAGAATGACAGACATGGGCAGTGGGAAATACAAAGACCACACACCAAGGTCTAAAAGGCATCCTGCTGAAGAAAATGTGTTTGGACGCGGACTGTAAAACACATCCCTAATGATACCCACTCGGCTCTCTGAACCACGGACGGCACGAAGAGGGTTACTTATCCTCTTGTTATGGGGATAACTAAGCATAACCAAACAACTAAGCAGAAGTCCTACTAGTATAGAGGCAAGTCGGCTTGACCTAAATGATTGAAACCAAAGCTGTGCCTCGCTTCCCAGCAGCCCACCTGCCTGCATCATTCATGTCAAAACTACCATCACTTGTAACACCCACAGCATCTTGGGAGGTGACTGTCCTCTCAGGCAGTCCCCACAGACCAGTAAATGCTGGAAGACAGGGTCACCCATGCGCCCCACCTGACAGAGAATGGAAACTTCCGGTTCCCTAGGAGAGCTGGGCTGAGCAAACAGGAGGCAGACATTGTCCTGAGGACTCAGAGAAAAACACTGCTGGGAAAATGTTACACATAAGAGCAAAAACAATTGTTTATAAAGTCTCTAAAACGTACAGAGGGACGTACTGGAGATCAGGGAGTTGCACGTAGGGAGTTCCCGAGACCTGTAAACGGGGCTCTGGAGCCTTAGGCAAAGCGCGCATTCCGCATGCATAGGAGGAAGCCACCTGGATCCAGGAGGAAACCACCAGCAAGGGGCAGGGTGGCCAGGTCTAAACCGGCAGAAGTACCGATACATGGATGGGCTTCAAATAGCCTTATGCTCAGTGAAAGAAGCCAGGCGCAAAAGGCCATCTATCCGATGTATATGAAATATCCGGAGAAGTGAATCCACAGAGAGAGAAAGTTAATCAGGGCATCTGGGGGCTCAGGGAGAGGGAACAGAAGGGGACTGACTGCTAATGGATACGGGTTTCCTTTTGCGGTGATGAAAATGTTCTGGAACTAAATAGTGGTAATGGTTGCCCAAAATTGTGAATGTACCAAATATCATCAATGACAAATTTTACGTTATTTTAAAGTTTATTTTACCAATAAAATAAAAACAAAGCCGAGGCAGATTCTGAAGAAGCTGGAGGCCAGAAGCCGTGGACAAGCGCACTTCTCAGAGCTGGGCAGGCAGCGCCGCCCTGGAGGAAGGTGTCGGGTGCACCTCTGCGGGTCTCGCGGGTTTGTAACGATAATTGTTTCAATACAGGAGACAATCATTCTGTCCCTATCCACTCCTGCTGCGCGGACCTTCTCCAAACCAGGGAGCTACCTGTCCTTCCGAGGAAGGTGGTTCAGGAGTCCAATCTCTGAGTTTCCAAAGGGGAGGTCCCCTTTGGCATACGTACCACAGGATTTGGAAGGGGATGGTCAGATCCGCACCCCCAGCCTCTGGGGTTCAGTGTTGGGTTAGATCTTAAGGAATCCTGTGCCGGGTATGGAAAAGGGGTGAGGGACAGTGATAAGATTATTTGCTGAAAGAACTGTATTTTTCCACTTTACCTGAAATAGCGATTCAATGCAGCTTTAACTTGTCATTTTTCAGGGCAGGGAACCTGATTTTCAAGGGCAAAAAGGAGTGAGAGGGAGATGTCAGATAGATTTGGAGGTTCCTGAGTGGAAGGGGCCTGACTGTCACCTCCCTCCAAGGTCCCAGGCTTTATAAATGACTCTGTAGCTGGCCTGGCTCAGAGTGAACCAGGTAGGTGGAAGAAGAAGAACGCCAACAGGCTCACAGAGCTCCCTGGAGCCCCATAGAGGTGCAGGAGAGCTGCCAGCTGTCCCCGTGTCCCTGCAAAGGTGGCAGCTTCAGCTGCAACAGAGCCAGCCTCCAGAAGCCCTGCAGCCAGGAACCGACCAGTGGCACCCCGCTCAAGCACAGCCCCGGGACAGAAGGGGTGCGGCCACTTGGCAGATGTCAGTTTGGACAGAAATTCACCTGGGACCAGCTCCCTCCCCACTGCGTGTGCCCAGAGAAAGGAGGAGGGAGGACTGAGCTCTGCAGTCAGACTGGCAGCAATGACCTGGAACCAAGATTAAGTTCTCACACCCAGAGAGGAGTTCCCACAAGAAAAAGTAGATTGACTTATATGAAAACAAAGTTTTGTTTTTTCTGTGACGTGTGTGTGGCTTTAAGATACGGTGACTGCCAAAAGGCAGTCCATATTTTTCACTCTGTGGCCCAGTCTTTCTACCCCACACCCTGAAATTCCAACAGCTGAAAACAACCATGTGCTCTCATGCTTTGTCAGCACACCCGTGACAAGTTTTTAAACGGCCACAGCCTTCAAAGGAGAGGGGAGGGTCTATGCCCCTTCCTATGGAACAGGCTAGTTAACCTCGGTGCCTCCTTTGTAACCAATAGCACATGGTGGAAGTGATACCACATAACTTCCAAAGGTAGCTCAAAAGATGCCACGCAGCCTCTGCCTGGCTCTCTGCGAACTCTCACTTGTGGAGCCCTGAGTCTCCCTGACCATTCTGCCCTGGCCGGGGAGCTCAGTTGGTTAGAGTGTCTTCCTGATACGCCAAGGTTGCAGGTTTGATCCTTGGTCAGGGCACATACAAGAATCAACCAATGAATGCATCAAAAGCAAAGCAATGCATTTTCTCTCTCTCTCCTCTCCTCTCTCCCTCTCATATCAATAAATAAAATATTAAAAAAAAAAAAAAAACAACCCTGATCATTCTGAGGTCCCCGTTTTGTGTAAAAGACCAGGCCACACGGAGAGGCCTCGGTTAGGTATTTCTGCTGGCAGCCCCAGCTGAGGTGACATCCAGTAGCCAGGATCAACTGCCAGACCTGTGAGTGAAGATGCTCCCAGTTAATCCCAGCTCCCAGCTGTGGGGCCACCCCCATCCTTGCCATCTTCCTAGTTGAGGACCCTAGATATTGAGAAGCAGACATGAGCTGTCCCTACTTCCCTGGTGCTGAATTCCTCATCACACAATCTGAAGTCCTGCTCATCCTCAAAAGCCCAGCGCGATCACCAGCCCTTCTCTGCAGCCCCGCTGCCCCCACCTCCAGGTCAGAATGGATGCCCTGGTCAGACTGCTGTGTACGTAGTTCCAGGCTGCTCTGCCTGCCCCTTCTCCAAGGCCAGCACCCGGTGGGCGCCGAGTTAGCAGGGAGCCCTGCACACAGCAGGAACTCAAAAATCATTCACTGGAAGAATCTTAATCCTCAACTTTATTGGAAATAGTAATTTGATGCAGCCTCTGTTTGAAATTTGCAGGGAAGGTAACCTGATTTTAGAGGGCAAACTAGGCCTACCTCAAAAGGGAATGCCCTGCTTTAAAAAACTCCAGAGTAACTCAATTGTGTCTCCTCTTTAAAGTGGGTTTGCGGCCCTGGCTGGTATAGCTCAGTGGATTGAGCACGGGCTGTGAACCAAAGAGTCACCAGTTCAATTCCCAGTTAGGACACATGCCTGGGTTGTGGGCCAGGTCCCCAGTGGGGGCCACATGAGAGGCAACCACACACTGATGCTTCTCTCCCTCTCTTCCTCCCACCCCCTCTCTCTAAAAATAAATAAAAATCTAAAAAAAATAAATAAAGTGGGTTTGCAATGTGAGATAATCTTCAGTATTTAATTTTGCTGCACCCACATTTTGTCTGTGGAAAATTTTCAAAATAAAAGAGGCCCTGCCTTTAAGATGACATAGTGGGCCATAAGCTGGTATGAATGAGAACAGTCTGGATGGGGCACAGAGCGGTTTTCCAAACGCACTTCCGATTAGGGTTCCCACAGGGCATGGGCGTTCTGCAGAGAACAGCCCACCTCCCTTTCCTCGCAGCCTCACCAGGGCTTCTCACAGATACCAAAAAACACATGTGAGACCCAAGGAGCCAGGTTATACCAATGCCCATTGTAAAAGTATATTTTAATAGCGGCTGTTGGGGTGATTATGATAAGAGCAAACTGATAATTGAGCTCAAGCTAACAGATCGATCTGCAGAGATTACAGAGACCGTTGGGAAAGAGCCTGAGAGAGGGTGTAAAAGGAAAACTTTTGTGTACACAGCAATGGCCACCTGGCAGGAAAGACTAGATCAATAATGGAATGGCCATGAGCTTGGCTCTCCACCCGAGGGAGTTCCAAACCGAGAGCCTTTGGCCTTGTAGGCAGGATTCACAAGCATTTTTAAGAGAGGTACCCACCTCTCCAACTTGAAAACTATGCCAGCCTCTCAAATTTCACACAAAATCTTCCTGTGGGTGAGGCTTGTGGTATTGCCTAACAGTGAAGCCAAGCTTTCTCCCATTCTCTCTCACCCCTTGGCGCTGAAGGCAGCATTGAACAAAAATGCAGGAAGGCACTTGTATGGGTGTGTACCAGGTGTGAGCAGATGAAGTCTAAGAATAGATGCATGTGATTAGTCAACGGTAAAAAAAATAAATAAAATAAAACCACAATCTCAGCTTTATTGTTTGTCCTAAACCCACTTTCCTGTGGTTTCTTATTTCTTACTTACAGTACAGAATATTTTTGCTGTGCAAAAATGAAGTCCTCCATGTATAAAAACACAGCTGGCTTTCGAAAACATAGACATTCAGCAAACTCTGTTTTGGCTGTACCCATCTATTCCTTTTGCTTATCCCACAGCCCCAGTGGCTTCCGCGTTCTCACCTTTAGCCTCAGTTCTCTCTACCTTCCCTTACCAAAACAGAAAAAACATCAGCGATTGATATCTGCATGTCAGATGAAACCCACTTACACTAGTAACTCTCCCACTGCAACATAAAGGCTCTTTTGCAAAGTGAGTGGTTCTGTGCCACTCACTAAAACCCTGTCTCTGCCACAGCAGGCGGATGGGAGAGTGGTGAGGGTGGGGGGAGCAGAGGGAGGGAAGAGGCCTTCCCGCTTCTAAATTGTACATGTCTCAGATGGGCCCCCAGGCTAAACCAGCCGGCCACCCATCCACGCAGTCAGCAAACATCTGCCACCCACCAGACAGGAAAAAGCGTATTTACTCTCATGTACATGGTTTCACATGTTCCTTGCATGAAATCTAATGGGGTAGGTACTATTATCATCCCCATTTTGTAGATGAGGAAATTGAGACAGAGAGGTAAAACAAATGGGCAGCTGAAAACAAAGAAAAATAATAGCAGCAACAACAAAAAACAACAAATGGACAGCGGATACATGGAGGAACAGGGAGGTGAACGGAGGCAGTCTGACCCTCCATCTGTTCCTCTCATCACTGTGCTAAGCAGCTCCTACCAACTTTCCTTCCTTTCCTTTCCCTTCTCCTTCATCCGGATAACTCCCTCCCATCTCCCTGCTCCAAATATCCAAGACTTCAAAGACTCAGAACCCATTCTCACACACTGTCTTCTCTCCCGGACACCATCCCTGCAGCCTGGCTCTTTTCCCCATGCCCCTGAGCCCCCACTCCACTATCAACAGATCATGCCATTGACCCTGGGGTTAGTAATATCTGCTCCACAGTGCTGACCCGCTCCAATCCCCTAGACCCACCTTGGGGGCGAAGGGCAACCTGGAGCCTCACCCAGGAGCCCATCAGCTGAGGCACAATGACTCAGCTCTGGAGCCTGAGGGAGAATACAATGACATTGACCTTTTACTGCCTGGACTTGCACAGGTATGCTGATGAGAATAAATCAAAGAACTGGTAATTCATGATGTTACCAGGAACTGAAAGCTACTGACATTCAAAACTCATCTAATAGTACTTTTAAGGTCTGTGTATTTCACTGCATATAAATGGTAGCTCAAAAAAAAAAAATCTAAACAAGCCTTGACTTCTAGTTAATGATGCATGTGGATGTACTTAGGAATGAGACAGCCCATGTCTGCAACTTTGAAATGCATTAAAAAGTAAGATAAATTGATGATGGTTAAATGGATAGACACGTGGTAATGTAACCTTAGCAAAATGTCAAATATAGAATCTAGTCTGTGGCTATTTGGGTGTTCTAAGTATAATTCTTTCAACTTTTCTGTATGTTTGAAATTTTCCATATTAAAATGTT
>PVJI01009447.1:0-47884 GCA_004026765.1 Micronycteris hirsuta | reverse complement strand
TATGAAGAATTTACTGTAGCATTGTTTGTGATAGCAAATGATGGAATACAACCTAAATACCATGTGCAGGAGATTGGTTCAATAAATCATATGTCCAGCCCTGGCTGGTGTGGTTCAGTGGCTTGAGCACCGGCCTGCATTCTGAAAGGTCACTGGTTCGATTCCTGGTCAGGACATATGCCTGGGTTGAGGGCCAGGTCTCTAGTTGGGGACATGCGAGAGGCAACTGATCGATGTTTCCCTGGCATGTCATGTTTCTCTCCCTCTCTTTCCCCCTCCCTTCGCTTCTCTAAAAACAAATAAATATTTAAAAAAAAAATCGTATGTCCATACAATGAAATAACACACAATCATTTAAAAGGATGAGGCAACACAAAAGATTACATGCTGCATGACTCCACTTACATAACTTTTAAAAACAGGCAAAAATTAATCTAAGGTTCTATAAGTCAGGGTAGTGGAGGCAGTGACTAGAAGACACGTAAGGGAGATCTGGGGGGTCCAGAGAGTGTTCTGTGACCTGGGCAATAGTTATACAGATGGGAACTTACCTTTGTGAAGATTCAATAAGCTGTATAGATACTTACATACACTTTTCTGTGTGTGCCTGCTATGCCAATAAAACAAAACAAAACAAAAAAAGAATGGGAGAACTTTATACATCTTGAAAGGGATAGCCAAAATATGTGTGTCCTAAAATAATTTTAAAGCTAAGAAGACACCTAGATATTGTATACAGGTATCTAATGTAACATTGACAGGTTAATAAAAATGATTACATTTAAAAAGCTGAATAAAGGCTGGCCAAATTCTCCTGCAGGCAAGACTTGGCCTACGCTGCACTAGTTTCCACCCTCCTGCTCCCACCTCCCACACACCTGCAAGTTAATTTAATGTGCTTTCCACGAGCTCACCACCTCGGTCTGTCTGTCAGTCCAGCAGATACCCGTGCCAGACACAATCATTCTCAGTTCCTCCGCCTTCCTTACTCCGCACAGACACCCACCTACCCCCCCCCATGCTGGTTCTACTGTTTGTACATGCCCAACTCTGCCCAGTGCTTCCCACTTCCACCCTCGCCGAGGGGATCATTATTCTACAGGAATGCCAGCCCCGCTTCTTGTCTCCAGTTGTCTCCAAACATTCCCTTCAATTGTAGCCAGAATTAATGTTCAAAAAGACAAATTCGACCATGTCTCTTCCCAGCTTAAAAACCACTGTAGTGGCTTCCCCCATCCTTAGGACAAGCCCCAACTTTTGGGCATGGACCCCAAGGCTCTGCTCGATCTGACCCTGCTTGCCTCTTCCCCTGCCCTGGGAGCGTTCTCCTGCTCCCACTCTGTCCTTCACTCACTCGGGCCCTTCTTCGGGTCCTCAGACAAGCCTCACTGTGTCTTCCGAGCTGACCTCCCACCTCAGCATCTCCTGTGCCTCCTTTGGGCACTGCCTCATGAAGGCCTTTCAAGAGGCCTCGGTTGACTTAGGTCCTCCTGCCTTGTCCCCTGAGCATCCCATCTTCCCCCTCTCAGAAAAGTCACCACACCTATTGTAATTATTTAATATCTGATTTCCAGATAAACTATAAGTACTATGCAAAAATGGTATCTGCCCTTAAACCACTATATTTCCAGTATCCAGCCCCAGGCCTGCCACATAGTAGGAGTTCAGTAAATATTTATTACGTAAGTGAAATAATAAATGAGTGATGGTATATAAACACATGCTTTTTAAATTACCCACGGTACAATTAAAGTTACTTATCTATCATATTCAGGTGCTTAGGGGACACCATCCAAGGTGAAGTTCTTGGAGGAAAACCTTGAAGCTTATACAGCATAACACCCTTTTAATGAATGCATTTTCCCTTCACTTGTCAAATGCTGCCCCTCCATACCAAAGGAGGGTACAGGTCTTAAACAAGTTGCTGGATTTAGCCACCTACAAATCTACTTAACCTATTTAGAGAGAGGGTAGGAGGTTAGTTTTTTGTTTTTGAAAAGAAAGATCACCGATTTCTGGTCAGAAGAGACTAGAAAATGTGGAGGAAAAGAAGGAATGAGAATCAATGATGTGCGCGTCATCCATGCCTGGCTGGACAGCAACTGTGGGGTGGCAAAGGGAAGAGCGAGAATAGAACTGGGAGGAGAAAAGTGGAAGGGAGCTGGTTTACAAACAAAGGGAAACCAGGGGAGACACACAGGTGCTCCGGACTGGAAACGCGGAGAAAGGCAACGCAGACGCAGACCAGAGGAGCACGGCACGAGGAACACTGGCCGGGGTCCTTGGCCCAGCGCGACGCTAACGCGCTGTGTGGCCTCGGTCACATCGCTTGGTCTCACCGAGTCTCAGTTTCCCCTCCGCAATGAGTGTTCAATGTAGACGAGGTTTACTGTTAGTGCAGAACTCTCGTCAACGCTCTTGTTCAATGACAATGCTTTCCCCAAAGACAAACTGAAAGGACGCTTGGGAGAATTAAAGCCTTTAATGTTAATGGTCTGTACTAATAAGCATTTAACAATCCTCACCTTGGCTGAGTCGTTTCTTTCTTACGAGGCTCTCTCATCTTAGTATTTTTAAACCTGGTACTAATTTCCCTACAAGTTTTAGTTGTGTTGCATTCACAATAGCTAGTGTTTGTAGAACATAAATTGTCTTTAGGATTTAGAAAGTTCTTTCACACTGGTCCAGACAAAATCTCTGAGTGCAGATACGGAAGGACACAGAGAAGGCTGGCATGTGAGCTTCTTGCACAGACCTGGACTCGGTGCCAGTGTGGCCAACAGCCTGACATGACCGCTCACACACTTTACGTCCAACGAAAGACTCGTGGACGTATTATGGACTCCCAGACAGCCAGGACAGTAGCATTTGTCAATTCTCAGATCCTTAATTTCCTATTTTTACTCCCCAAAATGTTTTCCAAGTATTTGAAATTTAAAAATAAAGGTCATCCATTCTATTTGGACAAGATGATTCAGAAGCATGTGAGAAAATCAATCTCTCCAAATAAAAGCCTTCCTATTTCTACTATTTGTTACTGGATGTACTTGAATGCACTGTCAGAGCACAAATCCCGATCAGTCATATATCTTGGATAACCCCAATTCACAGTAGTTTAGGTACTAAAAATATTTAGGTGTTGCTTGGGCTTGATGAACTCAATAGTGATCTTACAAAAAGATCCCTGCAGTGGGAGGTAATAAAAGTTGACTTACAGCCCTGAATCATTTCTAGTTTCAGGTCTGCCTCTTGGATGCTGAATCAACTTGGGCATGTTTCAAGAATAGAACAGACCATTGCATTCCCTCTGGAGGAAGTTAGAAGTGTTACTAATACACTTTCAAGGGAAGAGGTGATTGCAGACTATTTTTACCCCTGGGAAGAGTGACCACTTCCCAATTTAATCCTGCAGTGAGTGGGGAGGCAGAGGAGGAGGCACGGGGTTTGAGGCCATGTGTTGAAGACCAGGAAGGCCAGCAGGGAGAAGCCCAGGCTCCCAGCACCATACTGTTCAGGAACTGCTTACACAAGGAAGAGTAACCAAGCCCGGGGTAAACAGCCCAAGATCAGAGGTCAAGGGCAGGGACTTCAATCTGATGAAGGAGGGCTCCTGCAACGCAGTCTGGGGATGAACAGACTTCCCTCTACCTCAGGTTCTTTTGGCTGGTCTAACGATCCACTAGACATAAGGCAGATTAGCAAGAGAAAATAACCACATTTAATACCTACCTATGTACAGGAACCTCACATACATAGGAGGGTCAGAGACCTCACAGGCAGGAAAGGTTCAAAGATAGAAAGGGAACAGGGGTAAATAAGACATCCTTAGCCAGGAATGAGATAAGGTGCCTTGGGGCTCCAAAGGGCCATTGCAGCAGGGGCCAGCAACCCCGGGGTCCCAACCTGTATCAGTCCATGGCCTGTTACACACCGGGATGCACAGCAGAAGGTGAGCTTGCATGTAATGCTTTTGAATCATCCACAAACCATTCCCCACTCCCCACTCCCCACTCCCCTACCCCCACCCCGGTCTATGGAGAAACTGTCTTCCCCAAAACAAGTCCCTAGTGCCAAAAAGGTTGGGGACCACTGAGCACAGGATGATAAGACAAGCAGATACTTAGTAAATAGAAGTCTGTCTCTTGTAGATAGGTCAAAAGAGATGATCTCTGATAATCACTTATTATAGGCAAGACCTCGAATTCAAGTTCTGGGTAGCCCGGGTAGGGGAAGAAGTTTCTCTTGAGACTGCAGTGAAAGTTGCCTTTAGCTCAGAACACCTGCAGACCGCAGAGGCACATCTTGGGGAGACTCCTTCAGACTCCCCAACACTTGGCACCACTGTGCCCTCCTCCATAAAGAACGTTAACCCAATGTATCCCTTGGAATTGCTTTGAAGATTAGATTCTAACGTATAAACCACCTGAAAACAGGACCTGTGTCCTGTTCACAACTGTGTGCCGGGCACCTAGCACTCTGCTCAACACCAAATAGGTATTCAGTCAAAAACTGGAATGAATGAATGAATGAATGGTGAATTTCAAATGTGTAGCACAGACCCTACTCATGGTAGATATTCAATAAAAATTGGTTGGCTAGACATATAGCACTCAATAAATAATAAATATTAATAACAACACAGGGCTGATTTGTAGAAGAAACACTCGCCTGAGACAAGAAACCTAAATGACAGGTAAACTGATTAGCTTTGTATGTAGTCCCTTCTCAGTAAAGGAGCTGACCTGGGAAAGCGAGGTGAGTGAAAACCCATAGAAATCCCTCCTCCCTTACACTCCACATGAAACCACCTCCCCACAAACAGCTGGGGCAGTGAGCACTGAAACTATACATGTGCCCGCACATAACTTCACCACTCCTACTAATTTAACATTAGTGTCCCGCTGCCCTCATTAGCACGACTGAACTATTCCAGAAGACTCTGCCCAGACAAATGGTTAGATTGTGCCTAACAGGAATGTCTTGAAACCCCCCCCAGCTCTTCAACAGCAACGGCCAACAGACACTTTGAACCCTAAGACTCTTTGAATCCCTCACTTGAAAATCCTCCCCAAACCTGGACAACTGCACCCCCATCCTTATCCAGCCCTAATCATGCTGCTCACCCCTCGGCACTGAGAGACCCACCGTAAACCAAACTCCCAATTCTAAACCACTTTCGACCTCGCCTCCCCCTTGAAGCCACTGCCAAAGCTCTGGGCAAGTATGGTGTGGTGAGCGATAAACTCGGCTTTGCCATTTCAATGGTTCTGCTGGTGCTCTTCGGGGAGGGTGCACTGACAAATAGAATCATGGAGCATAAGTTTAAGACATCTGGTCCATCAGGGGCTGGGATCTGCTAGCTAGTCTCCTGACAGTCACCTAGGCTAGGATCTGACCATCCCCCCAACCCCCCCACCCCCACGCTAAGACCTCACCCTCAACCACCCCACCCGCTTCCTGTGAGGCGGGTCCATTTCTACCCAGCAATCTCCTTGTGACTTCCCACAAATCATGGTCCTGCCTCTAAAACTTCACCCACGGATCAGCTGACAAAGAAACCACCAGGCCTGTGTCCTTCTCAGCTCTCTCTGAAGGCAGCCACCCACAAAGCATGATTTCAAATGTCAGAGGCCTGCTCAGAAATCTCTTTATCTCCTCTTTCAGACAGGCTCAGGAGCTCCCATCATTAACGCCACCCTGTGGGAACAGTGATTCTGTATCCTCTGTCCTGTGGGAACAGCGATGCTGTCCTGAAACCAGAAAGAAAGATATGTTCCCTCCTCTGTGTTAGGGTGCCTCTGTATCTTCTGCCCTTTGGGAGTCCTGAAACTCCAGCTAATGAAACCAGGGAAAAAGATAATACATTTGTATCCTCCTTGTGTTAAGGTCTGGGTACACCTCTTCAAATGCAAGTAACTTTGAGTGGGGAATATATAAAGCCTGCTCCACTCTTTATTAACAATTGCCTCACTCTTCACCCAAGATGAACTAAGTAGGACTTGAATTCCAGGTGGTTTGAAAATATTTTATGGTTGTTCTTTGGTACAGAAATAACGCGTATTCACTGTGGAACATTTAGAAGAGACAAATTTTTTGAGAGACAGAGATAGAGAGACATCAATTTATTGTTCCACTTATTTACGCATTCATTGGTTGGTTCTTGCATGTGCCCTGACCAGGGATCGAACCTGAAACCTTGGTGTATCAGGACAACACTCTAACCAACTGACCTACCTGGCCAGGGCTGAGTTTACTTTTCTTTTTAGCATTTTGTTTATTTATTTTTAGAGAGAGGGGAAAGGAGGGACAAAGAAAGGGAGAGAAACATCGACTGGTTGCCTCTTGCACGGCCCCCTAACTGGGGACTTGGACCACAACCCAGGCACGTGCCGTGACGGGGAATCAAACCGGCGACCTTTCAGTTCGCAGGCCAGTGTTCAAGCCACAAGCCACACCTGCCAGGGCCGAGACAAATTTTTTAAAGGTCATCTGTTCTTCTTCATCTACATAAAGCTACCTCTGATCCTGCACATTTTTACCTGTTTATTGGTCATTTGTGTTTCTACTAGTACTAAAGATTTTTTCAGACCTGTGCTCATTTTTCTACTAGAATATGTGGACCAAAAAAAAGGAGTTCGACAGAAAGTAACCTCACAGGCGATCTGACCATAAATTCCTGAATGGGCAGGCCATGGTGTGTAGTCAAGCTCCAGGTATTTAACTTCTTTAGTAAAAGGTCTTTGCCTTAAGCAAGTCCTGCCTGTTGTTTGCGCCTCTAGAGATACTCACACCCTTTTGAAACAAGCATAACACGCTCAAGAACGCACACAATCTCTGTTAACTCTCCTGTAATCCAACACCCACCTTGCTTTCTGCCCTTTCATGTAATCTTCATGACCTTCCTTGACTTTTTGATCTGTCTTTATTCTGTATTCCTTTCTTAATTTTCAATGCATAAAAGAAATGGCAAAATTATTATTCTCTGGAGCATCTGAGATCTTGCTTCCTGGCAACTGTTATCAATTTTGGCCCAAATAAACTCATAAAAATTCTCTGCAGGTTTGGATATATCTGACATCAAGACTATTCAGTTTTCTCTCTACTAAGCCGTAAGAGCTCTTTACCTATTAGGATATTCATCATTGTTCTGTTCCGCATTTTGTACAATTCGCTGAAGTTTAATGGGAATGGAGGTGATGGGTCTGGACCCTGTGGTACCAGAGGAAGGGTACAGCTGGGGAAATGTCCACAGAGGTGGACCCTGGGCAGAATGGGGGAATTAAAGCCCGGGAATACATTGGGAGAGAAAACACATAAAAGGAAGACGCAAGTACAAAGACTCAAGGCAGAGAAGGGCAACAAGAAGAAATCATATACAGAGCAAGGGGGTGTCTAAACGGACAGGCTTGTCCAAAAGGAATGGGTGGAGTTCCTTTTGATTCGTCTAAAGAGTGATCAACGTTTCAACTTAGAGGGAAACCAGGACCGCCCGGAGATTTTCAGAAGTGGGAGAGGGGGTTTTCCCTAAAGCCCTGAATAAAGAAAGTGTCAGGTCCTCTTCCAGACAGACACACTTCCCCTCTCTACATCCCTCTCACACTCCCAGAGATTCCCTCATGGATTTCAGGCCCCTTCATGCTATAGCGGACTCAGGAGTGTCCCACCTGGGAGGCCTCCAAGCTGCCTGTAAACTTGCCTTGCTAACTCCCCACTTCTGTAATAGACCCGCTTAGTCCCTGCTTAAAAAAACAAAATACAAAACAACAACAGCAACCAAAACCTTGCTAAGTTTCGACCATCTTCTGGCAATCCTGTCTGCTGAGTCCTGTCCTGGCTCACCAGAGCCTCACAGAACCCCTCCTTGGATCTGCTCAAACCCAAGCTTCTCAGAAGCAGAGATGTGACTCCTGGAAGGAAGTGACCATTCCAAAAGCAGAGTTTGTCGTCCTCCGTGTCCGCCAGAGACCTGCACTCAGAGGGCTGCCTTAGACTTGCTTGTTCCCTCCCTTCTCGCTCCCTATCTAGCCCTTTGGATTTCTGCTCTGAATTCAGCAAATGCATGTAGCTTTCTCTTAAATTGGCATTTAAAGATCTTTGTTTCTTACCATTTAACATCCCCATAGCTTAGTTAAGTTGAAGTGATTATCTGGTTAATGTTATTAATACTAAGGCATGAATGATTGGGAGCATTGACATGGCAAAAGTTTCATCAAAGCATTTTAGTCTATAAACGTATAATCAGTATATCTGGCTTCCGGGGGGCGGGGGGGTGAAGGGACACGTAGGAAGGGAAACTCCATCAGTGAAGTTAGCAGAAAGGAATCAAGTCCTTCCCCGGCCGGTTTCCCCTTCCCTGGAAAACACGGGGGAGTCAGTGCTGCCTGGGGGAGCTCTCACCACCTCCTTTACAGCAGCCGCTACCTGGGCAGACACCATGCTCTCACCTGCTCCAAGCCAAAGCAGAGACTTGGTTTTCCTCAATGTTGTCTTCCCAGTATCCAGTATCACCCACACATACCCCGAGGGACTCATCATACATATCTGTTAAACAAACAAACAAACAAACAAACAAACGTGTATGTTATAACCCTTGGCTTGCTAAAGGGAACCAAGAATATCTTTATACATGAAAGCTAGCTTTGAGTGTATGTGTGATATCTACCCGATACCTGTCAACTTTGAGGTGGGGAGAGGCATATGGCTCCCATCCCACCAGGAAACTATAGAATTCTCCTCTTGAGAAATTAATCTGCTGCGCAGAAAAGGCCACAGGATAACATTTCGAAGTGCCTCATAAAAACGAAGACTTGCTGCCCCCTCCCCCCTCTGCTGACAAGCCCTGCCGGCCCACGTGGGGCTGCCTCACCCGTAAATGCAGACAGACAGCTGGACGGCACCAGACATTTGAAAAAGCCTCCAGTATGGGAGACAGCACAAGCAGCAACAAAAGGAAATGAAGGGACAAAATCCGATACTTAATAGGTTCAAAGAGGTCAAAAATATGAGTAAGAACTCTGGAAAATGGGAACCAACAGGGCCTTAAAAAACAAAAAGAAGGAACCAAAAGAGTTCAAAGATAAAGTCTAGAAAGTGGAGGCGGGGGAAGGAAAACACTGGAAATGGGGAAAGCAAAGATGACAGGGAAGGAGACAAATGGTGAATAAGAAAAATTTCAAACTACAGAGAAAGCGGATAGAAGCTAATTCTTGAAGAAAGAGAGAAGAAAATTTCACAGAATTGAAAACACACAATAGTTCCAACTGAAAGTGCACCATTGACTAGAAAAATAGCCACGACAGGGTTATAATCATGAAATTTCAGGACATGGGGATAAAAAGAAGATTCTAGAACTTTTAGAGGGTGTTGATGAGGGAGAAAAAAGGTCATAAGAAAGGAGCAGTGTATTAGGGAAGAATCTAAGTTGCTTAAACACAAAGATATTAAAAAAATGGAGTGGCAAACTCAAAATAGAAACTTAACCCTACCTTGTTTCACAGCTCGCAGGTAGAATCCAGGGCTGCCAGGGCCGCTCAGGAACCTTTATCTAGTTCTGAGAACTAGCCCCTCCATCCTTGTCTGCGTCCCCCCACAGGGAAGAAGGAAAAGGGAAAGGACTTTGGTGCTGATGCCATCCAGGCTACAAGCTAGAAGTTTAAAACAAAATCTCAGTTCCCACTCCACCGGCCAGAACTAGCCACCTGTCCACAAAGCGCTGAACGGCAGGCTAGGGAATGTGGTCTCCAGCTAGGCGGAAGTCGGGCTTCATTTCGCTAAAGGAGAAAGGCAGAATGGTACTGGAGGGCAAGTAGAAGCAAAGCCTCTACTGCAGACAGAATCAGAACTGAACTGCATCCCTTCGTATCACTGGATGGTAGTAACTGATGGGATAATGTCTTCATAATCTGGAGAGATAAAAACCTTTACCCTAGGATAGTGTTGGGGTTCAGAGCTAGTCACCCCAAGATGTCCCTCTGTGGTATTGTTCCTGTTGGCATATAATGAGATATTAATAAAGGAAACGGGAGCAAAAGGAACTAGACGTTGAGCTTAATGAACTGGGGAGCATAAGCCTGTATCACCATCAGGAAGCTGCAGCTTCACGCTCCAGGGGACCACGGCATTGCTCTGCCAAGGGGATTAACCCTCGTCCCTTCCCCCTCTGGTACTGGACTGTTGGGGGGCACAGGAGGTGCTGATCTATAGGGGCCTGTCAGTCTAAATAGGGGGTGTAAACCCATCTAAAGCCCACAAAGACTTGGAAAGTTCATTGGCTCTTTTGAAAAAGCTTCTTTTTCAAGGACGCTTAGGAGCAAATGGTTTACACATTCCAGATCATCCAGGGACAGAAGGGCAGCCAGGGTACCCACCCCTCTTCAATGACGTCCTTGATGATGTTCTTTGAAGATAAAACTAGCCAGAACATAACCCCTGACCCCTCTACACGCACATTTTGATGAATCAACATATTGAAGGACATACCTGAAGAGCTCATGAATATTCCATTAAGACCCTCCCCTGAGACCTCTCCTAGGATGGTCGGCCAAAGAAAGATAAAAAGCCTCCTGACAAAGGACATGCAGGTGTGTTCTAGGCAGAGCATGGCCATGCCTTGTATCTCTGCTCTCTTTCTACTAAGTTTTAAGGTTCCCGGGACACTTGCAACCAGGAAAGCAGTAGGCAGTGGGCAGTTCCTGGGCCTACCCCCTGAAACTGTCTCCAAGGCCCCCTTTTCTCTGACTTCCTAGGGAGCTCACTTCTTCTACTGTGACTTCTATTTCTCAGAGAGCCTAAGCAGCCCAGCCTGGCTTCTCTCCCATGGCTTCTTCTGTCTTAAGTCCTTCTTTATTCCACTGTCCCTAGCTCTCATAAACACACTCTCAAAGTCATCTGAACTCATGTTGTGGAATCTTTTCTACACCAAGTCAAGAACCTACACACTACCAGCGGGCCCCAGGCAGACCCTGTCCGGTAGCAGTAGGATGCGTGAGCTGAGAAAATCAAGAAGTAGCAGAAAACTTTACTCACACTGTGGATGAAAATAGGGCCACGCACTAAACCTGACAAGCTCAGGGGTGGCCTGCATGGTGGCCTTATGAACCCAGAGACTGAAAGTAACCACATAGGATGGCCTGAAGTTAAAACGTACTAACTGAAAGCAGGTCATGGTGAGTAGTCACGTCCTAGGCCAGTATCTTTCTTGACAAAGGTTAATCTTTATCTTAACTGAGCCTATGATTTTGTTTTTGCATCTAAGATAACATATCTTTGGCAGATTTGAGTAATCTCTTTTTCTAGACCCCTCAGGGCACAATTAATTGTTAACTGTTAACTATCCTAATACCCGGTCTATGTAAAAGAAGTATTCCTTTTACTTTTTATAGTAACGATAGGTATGATAGACAGGGAGGCACCTAGCAAGGCCCATTCTGTCAAAGTCCTCTCTGTGTCCCATTGTTTCAGCATAGTCCAGGAAACATTTGTTTCCCCAAAACTTGTACTTTTCATCTTCCTGTAAATCACCTTCCTCCAGACCACAGTCTCCACCACTTCTCTCCTTAGCATGTAAGCCTCAGCCGCCCCTTTGTCCTTGGGCCGCATATTCTTCAGGAGCCCCTGTGTGTACGTGCGTAACTACACTGGGTTATCTTCTCCCGTCCATTTGATGATTAGACCAGCCAGAAGAACAAGGAGGGAAAGGGTGGACATTTTCCCTCCCCCACAGATGTTTGGATTATTACTGCAACCTATCATGATTGATACAGGATTCAATACCACCTTATGCATGAATTTCTTTATGTATATATAAAGAAAAAGGTAGATGCAGTTATAGAATGTTATTTTTATGTTTATAGGTATATACAGAAAACTAATGACAATGGCCGCCTGAGGAAAGTGGAGCTGGGTAGGAACTGGTTGGATGAAGACAGGAGCGGGAGAGATACTCTTTGCTGTATGTCGTTCTACTTATTCAAAAATATTCATTTAAAAGGAAACAGTAGCATAAGAACATTACTTGGAAATATGGAAGAGAGTATCAGTTGAAATAGCTAAAGTAGTTGAAAGTGGATATTTCCAGGAAGTTGAACCTATGAAGGAGGATTGTTGCTTCCTGTCTAATATTATTCAGTACTGTATCATTTTAAAACTATGTGAACGCACTACTTTAATTTAAAAAATAAAAATAAGAAAAAACCCTGGAGAGTGACCAAGCTAGTGTCATTGGATGAGAGCTAAGCTTTATCTAACTCTGCCTGACACATGAATGGAAATGTCTGAATTCCTCCAAACTGCCGGTCTTTTACAAATTGAATCACATTTCTTAAAGTTATTGAAAACTGCAACGAATCTTGAATACTATTTAGCATAAAATTTAACACAAGGGTTGGTATCGAATCTCACAGTCTAGAAAAGAGGAAAACCAGAAAAGCCACAGATATTTTTAGTTTTGCCAAGAAAGGCAAGTTCTGCTTCAAAAACACCCACCGTCCACCGCTAAGCCACTGTCCAAGTCAGAAATCCAGAAGTCATCCTTGACCCTTTCCTCTCCCTCACCCCTTCAAATGTCAGATCCTATAGGTTCCACCTGGAACGGGTCCACTTCTCTCCAGCCTGGCTGCCTGGATCACAGCAACCCACAGCAACCCACAGCTTTCCTAACTGTTCTTGATGCTTCGAGTTTCGTCCCTCCCAGGACATTCTCTTTGCCACAACTAGAGTGATCTTTCAATAGACAAATATGACCATAACACTTATCAGCCTAAACACTTCGATATCCCCCACTGCCTTCAAAATAAAGTCCAAACCCTTGCAATAGAACCTACATCATCTGGTTCCTGTCCACCTGTCTGCCTCACCTATCTTTACCTCCTCCTTGATCTTCCAACTTACTGAACTTTCAGGTTTTCAAAGGAACCAATTGCTGTTCTTCTTTTGCCTCCAAGCCTTCACCCACAGTGTTCTCTCTGCCTCGAACACTTTTCCTCCATTTAATTCCCACTCATCCTTCCGTTTAGACATCCTTCTTCCACACAGTCTTACCTGACATCCTGGGTCCAGGTTGGTATCCATCCCATCTGTTCCTGGAGTCCACAGTCTTATCAGAGCAACATCAGCCTGGGCTCTAAGGAAGATTCTTGTTTCTTTATCTGACCTCCTCTCTGGACTGTAAATTTGTCTCTTTTCTTCAACATTGTATCTTCAGCTCCTGGCACATGATAGGAGTTCAGGGAATACCTGGTGAACAAGCAGATGAACAAGACTCAAATCTAGGACCAAGTCCAGGTTAAATTTGATTTTTAAAAAGATTTTTTAAATTTATTTTTAGAGAGAGGGGAAGAGAGATAGAAAGAGAGGGAGAGGAACATCAGTGTACATGAGAAACATGGATTGGTTCCCCCTCGCACTCCCCCAGCTGGGGACCTGGCCCGCAACCAAGGCACATGTCCTAACTGGGAATCAAACCGACAACCTTTCGGTCTGCAAGACAATGCCCAACGTACTGAGCTACACCAGTAAGGGTTAACATTTGATTTTTAATCAGGTAGAAACTGAATAAATATCTGTCTTTCTCTGTGCAGTACTAAGTGCAGTACTAAGTCTGGTAATTTCATCTTCAAAACTTCCAAGTTCTCCTACTGATCCAAGCAGAGTGATACTACAGATATAATCAATAATAATATCCTGTGCTTGGCTAAGAGCTGGCGGCTAAACTGAAGGTAGCTTACAGTACTATGATCTTTAAAAGAAATAACCAATCCTCACACCATCCCAACATAAGGGACTAGTAAAAAGGCATTGTTGGTGGGCAAAATCTGTTGCACAACCCCTTCAATAATTTATTAAACTTCGATATGAACAGAATACAGTTGGCACCTACTACTGCTACGTGTCTGGGGCTCTATTTGGTTCTTGCAAGCAGCGAAATCTGCCTATTATTCATTATGTCTCTATTCTCCAAAGAAGTGAGGTAAAAGCCCATGTCTGTTTCCAGAATAAGGCATTATTTTCTTCAGCCAAAAATCTGTAATTCCTCATTAGACTGCCAATAGCAATATTGAAAACGGGCAGTTTCATTTGAAGCCAGTTGTACCAAGAACAAACGTCACCATCGGGGATTGTACAGCATGTACTTAGGAAGCAAGCGGTGAGACTCGTACTACGAGGGCAGAATAGCTACAGTGTTTCTCTCGGGCGGTCCAAGTGTAAGTCCTACCTGGAATTAGAGGAATGAATTTAACCAATACCAGCTTGTGGAAAAGTGTTGCGTGCCACAAAGAAATGAGGAAAATGAAGACTTTGTGGGAGTTTTCTAGAAGGCTAAATGTGTTCTTTTCATTTTTCCATTTCGGTTTTCATTATGTGCACTCATGGTTTTGGTATCAACTGACATTTTGAATACGAACTAATGTTAAGTGGAGAGGCCAGTGACAGAACAATGTGGATGCACAGAAAGGGTTCCCTCGGGGGCAGGAAAGTGGGGAGCTGCAGGGAAAGGGAGGACGGAGAATTTTACTGCATACCCTTTTGATCCTTTTGGATTTTTAATCAGGTGTATGCATTAATTCAAAAATCCCAAATTAATTACATTTTAATAAGATGAATTATAATAAGATGAAATGAAATGGGAATTGTATATGGCAATAGTTTATGTTTACATGAAAAAATTAAAAAATTGGCAATTCTATGTCAGACTTGAAAACAAGACCAAATATACATTTTTAAATTTAATTTATTGATTTTTTGAGAGAAGAAGGGAGAGAGCGAAACATCGATCTGTTGTTCCACTGATTTACGCAATCCATTGGTTGATTCTTATATGTGCCCTACACCCTTGGCACATCCGAACGATGCTCCAACCAACTGAGCTACCTGGCTGTGGCTGAGTACAAATATTTTTAATCTATAAAATCCCAAGGTCTGGGCACTATTTTAAAATATTATTTTTCAACAAGCCAATATTAACGAAATGCCTTTTCATTCCAGCGAAAGGAGGCACGTGCATTGCTGTGTCCCATCACTGGCAATGTTGGCTTTGACCACTGGGTTAAAGCGGTGCCAGCCAGTTTTCTCTAAAATCTCTCGGTCGCCGTGACTCTCTTGTCCTTTGTAGGTAATTTGCGTGGAGACTGAGGCTAGGTAAATACCCTCACCGAACTTTCACTGTTTCGAGCACCCACTGATGATTGGGAAGCACCGTCATGTCTCCTACACTCAGTATTCTAGTTGCCGTTCTACTGCAAGGAAGAGCTTCCTCTGTCTTGTTTATTTGTTTACTTATTTCTTCGAGTCACATCGACTCATGAACTGTTATTTTACTCAAAGGGTTTAAGTCCACTACTACTATTAATTTTGATGCTGTCAACCAGATTTGGCTGGTGGGAAATCCTTTTAAAAAACAAAAAACAAAAACAAGCCTCTACAACTTAACCTGACCTGACTGCACCTGAGTGAAATTCCCCCCTCTCTTCACCTCTTTGGTTTTTGTATTAATCTTTGTAACCAGTCTATAAAACAAATGACTACTCACTCTGTGTACTCTGGCGCATTGTGCCGTGTATATCACATGATTATATCGGGATATCGGTAAACTCCATGCGATGATGCTGTGTGTCCACAGAACAGTCTCGGAGCTCATTATCATACACGCGCAGTTGCAACACTGGAGAACAGGGGTTTCCATATGACGTATAAATCTTTCAGGCAGAGGCTAAAAATAACGAGTTGCTGTAAATCTTTGTAATGCATGTATACTCCTCGTCAAGTACATAAGTTCATTATTCTACGTGACAACCCCACTTTGAAACACACATGCAAGAAAAAAAATAATAAAGCTTGAATAGTCCATTTCTATTTTTCCCATCATCCCTGGTTACATATCTTTCCATTAGTGCAAATAATTGAGAGTAAACCATCTGTGAGAGAATGGATGGAATGATCTGTTTCATTCACTCTTTAAGTATTTCTTTGAGTAAATATCGTAAATAATACAGGTATATCTTTCAGACAATGTAGAGATGAAAACAAATATAATAGTCCCCTGGGCATCAAATGAATAGGCCTCGTACTTTTCTATGTACTAGAGTGTTTCTTTAGCCAGCCTCTACTGGTGTATTAGTTTTCTGGTACTCAATTTCGACTGCCTTTGTAATCACCTCTTGAACCTTAAAAAAATTCTGAAGCTTGTACCCCATTCTGAAAGATTCTGATGTAATTGGCCTGGGGTGGTGCCTCGTAATGGGAGTTTTTAAAAGCTCCACAGTTGGAGCACCACTTGTTTAAACCACTTTGTCCTCCCCCTCCCGCCCCAGTGGCAAAGCAAGGTGCCAGGTGGAAAGTGACGCTTAGAATGAATGAAGTTCTATTTTTCAGGAAGCGTAGTCTCACGAACACAAACTCTCCTGCTGCCCTGGGACGGAGATAACGAGGAGAAGGCAGGTCCTGCCGAGCAAGTTGGTCGTGGGCGATGCCGCCTCCGTCAGGTCTCTCTTGACTCTTAATAGTGTCCACACTGAAGCTCAGGTACTGTCCAGCCAAGTCCAGGAGGCCTCAGAAATTTTAACTTCATTAAAAAGTTCAGGGGTGCCAGGCTGTCTCGCTTCTAACACGTGAGGCAGAGGCTGAAAGGGCAGGTGTGGCGGACTTCAAGCTCTGGCCTAAGTCTGGCTGACTATGGAGTCAAGCTGGGATCTTCTCTCTGCTCCAAATTGCAGTGTGGCAGCTCTTCCCTCTCGGGTAGACGGGCACTGTGGTAGCGGGGCACTAAGGCGAGCGGGCGAGCCGAACTGGTGTGTAGACACCCACGCTGGAAGCACCAGCCGCTGCGCAACTCCCCGGGGCTGCACGTGGCCGATAGGAGAGGCAGGCCAGCGCAGCTCGCGGCAGCGGGGCGTGTGGACTACAAGTCCCGGCATGCCTCGGGCAGGGGCGGGGTGGTGCGGGTGCCGGGCGGGGAGGGCCGCCAGGCCCAGGCCTGCGCAGTGGTTCTCGGGAGTGGCGGGGCGGATCCTCCCGGGCTGTCCTCTGTGGCCGGGTACTCCTGGGTGGGGGTGGCAGCGGCCATTGGCCGAGAGGCGGGAGGGGCGGGGTCCTCGGGAGCCGCTGCGGGTCTAGCTGAGCGGGAGGAGGCCGGCGGCCGGCTGGAGAGGCACGCATTGGGCCGCTGCGTTTCTGTCTTGTCATGGCACCGTCGCCCCTGAAAGTGTGCATCGTGGGCTCGGGGAACTGGTGAGCGGCGGCGGGCCGACAGCACGGGATCCGCCTCCAGGAAGCCCCTCTCCGGGGCGTGCTACGGCGGCGCGTCCCTGTCGCGGCGTGGGCACCGCGCACCGCACGCAGAGAGGCGGGGCGGGCGGCCTTGGGGGCGGACTGGGCACCGCGCGCCCGGGAGTCTGAGACCAGGCGCTCGCCCCGGAGGCTCTGGGCCCGCGTGCTCGCGGTGAGCCGCGCGCAGAGCGGGTGCTGCGCGCCCGCGGGCACCTGTCTACGCTCGAGTCTCCGCGCGGGGGGCGCACGAGGGCCACCTGCTTTCCACGCCTGGGTGTAACGTGCAATATCCTAAGGGCGTTCTCTGTTCTCCGGGGATCGCCTGGGTCGGGGAATTGAAGGAGGCTCGGATATTCTTACTATAGTTTCGGTCACAAGGAAAAAAGGCAGAGCGGGCTAAAAAGGGCGTTTGCTACCCAGGTCACAGGGTGGCGGCGCTACCCTTCAAAGTGCGGGTCTCCGCTTGGTAGCTGTTAGGTCTGGTATCCTAGTAACGTCGTATCGGGAAGAAAACCCAACTTCCAACCGGCCTGTCTCCCAGAGTAATCAAGGGGCATTGAGAATTCTCTGGGGAGGTGTTTGCGAAGCTTTGCGTCTCTGCTAGGCTTTATTTGACTTTAACATTTATAAAGCACTTTTCTGCCAGACGCCGTTCTAAGCACTCTATAAATGTTCTTTTAGTTCCGTTTATCAAACTTACACAATGGGATTCTCTGGTGTGTGGGTGAGTGGTTGTGGGGGACAGAGTCTAGTGTAGAATCTGATCATTTTTTTTCCATTGCCATGCACTATTTCTCCCATATCCGAGGGACTAGTATAGAATTTTCTTAATGGGTTTTTTGTTTATGCTATTGCAGTTGTCCCAGTTTCTCTCCCTTTGCCCCCCACGCCACTATTATCGAATGTTGAGGGATGTCCAGTCAGTGTTTTTGCGTTCCTGGGCCTGACACTCGTCACAGTTCAGGCCTTTGGGAGCTCAGCAGCAATTCGTGCTAGCTGCTTGGCTTTAGTCTTCCTCTTTGAGACTTGGCCCAGAACGTGTAACACTTCATGGAGGTATTATCAACTGTTTTTTTACTTGCCCATCCCGGCAAGTGCAGGGGCCCCTCCATGTACCCATCTCTGTCGCCAACCTATCACTGCAGGGGAATGATTTATCTGTTTCTACTCCTCCCTATCCAGCTCTTGAGAAGGGCATCTACCCTCGCGTCCGGCATATGCTAAGTAAATAGTGTCTGAAAGCTAATTTTTCAGATGTAATTACATTTGATTAGGTAATATATTCATGTTGTTTAAAAACCTAAAGGTACCAACAAACAAAACAAACAAACAAAAAAAAAACGTAAACTGTGTCCCACCCACACTTGTGTCCTGGAGGAACTAATGTTAATCAGTTTTTTCTGTCCTTCCTGGAGGAATTCCATCAGATGCAAATGAATGTTTCAGTAGGTTCCTTCCCCTCTCTGCTCTGCAAACACTGGGGTGTTATGTACTTATCTGTAAACAACAGCGTTCTGTATAACATTTAATGGAGTTGGTATCCATCCACTACAGAGCTTCCTTTGGACTTGCAGCTTGGCTTTGCCAGTTTTCATCCCAAGGTCACTAGAGTGAGATGTCAGCTGCCCTGCTGGCCATGGGACTGGAGAAGCACCCACTTAGCACGTGTTCTTTTAATGCTAGTTTCCTCTTGTGTAAGAGGCCACAGAACCACAGGTCCCACAAGCACCTTTTCCTAATTTGCAACATGCAGTGGAAGTAGCACAGCTTTGCCAAGCTGGATTTGGGCCTGGATCGGGAATAGGGAAGTGAACCTTCTGCCCCTTGTGCTGGGACTTGGCTGCCTGCCCACAGCTTTACTCTGTACTTGACTGTTTTCTTGGGCCACTCCAGCCCAAGAAAGTGGAGTAGAACTTGGCTAATGACACTGGAGCAGGGCAATTGAGAAATCTGCTGTGCTGATGGTTTGGGCTGGCTGCCTGGCTCCATTAATTATGGGATCAGATAGAAACAGTTGTTGGCTTCGTTGCAACTGCTCTGGGTACAGAGCCACTTCTGTCCTAGAGAGAGGATCACGACCTCACCCGAGATTCAGGAACTTTGGGGCTCATTGCGTGTTCAGCCCTGGTCAGTAGACATTGAATGTTTCCAGGGATGCAGACACAGCTGGACACAATCCCTGCCTTTAAGAACTTCACTTCCGGATCTGAGATAGAGATTTGGAAGGTAAATTCAAAAGAAATAGAAAGTGGAATGAAATATCTGTCACAAGATTGGATGTTACATTTTAAATTGTAGTTCTTAAAATGTGGCCCAAAGCCACTTGCATGAGAATTCCCAATGAAGCTAGACTTGCTGAATCATATTCCCTTAGGGACTTTAGCCTTTTGCTGATTTTGACACAGATTACCAAGAGAGAGATCTGCCTCTCCAGGTGTGGGCCTTGCCTCAGGAATGTGAAGGTGATTAAGCAAATGTTGAACTTGGGCCTTTGAAGTAGTTCAGAATACTTATGTAAGTAAAGGTGTCATGTCTAAGCTCCTAGCTCCAAGGTGGCTGTAACACTCACATTGAGTGTAAATGATCAATTGCAGTACAAATACCTGAAGACAGGATCTAGCTGACTTGCCAGGGAGCTTCAGCCAGAAAGGACATGTGAGGGGAATTAAGCGGGTTGTGTAACATGCCCTTGTCTTGTCCTTTGGCTCCTCCTCTCCTGTAGACAGGTCAGTGGGGAGGCTGGAAGGGGCACCCAGGCATCCAGCCCAGCCCTGCTATGCTGCAGACTACTGGGAATGCTGGGAGCTACTTTCCCAGTCTGCATGGCTCTTTATGGCTCTGGTGCCTCAGAAAGAACAACAAAAAGAACAAACACACACACAAGGCTTCTTTTTTTTTTTTTTAATATATTTTATTGATTATGCTATTACAGTTGTCCCATTTTCCCCCCTTTATTCCCCTCTGTCCCACACCTCCCCCCACTCCCCGCCCTTTAGTTTTTGTCCATGGGTCATACACATAAGTTCTTTGGGTTCTACATTTCCTATACTATTCTTAACCTTCCCCTGTCTGTTTTCTACCTACTGTTTATGCTACTTATTCTCTGTACTTTTTCTTCCTCTCTCCCCCTCCCACTCCCCTGTTGATATCCCTCCCTGTCTTATATAAATCCCTTTAACATTTCATATAATAAGGCTGGGTGATGATGAACTCCTTGAACTTGACCTTGTCTGAGAAGCACTTTATCTGCCCTTCCATTCTAAATGAAAGTTTTGCTGGATAGAGTATTCTTGGATGTAGGTTGACAAGGCTTCTTAAGTAACTCCAAAGATGAAACAAAGTTTCTTCCTCAGAATTTTGGGAAGATCACCCAGACACAGTGCAAGATGGAGTTCTAGAACTAACACATTTACAGCCACATGTCTGCACTAGGGAGCCTACGTCCCAGACCTCCTTTGCAGGCAGGGTAGAAGGAGGGCTCAGGGTTCCAAGGCCCTGGGTTTCTATCTTGGCAGCTCTGAGGCCTTGAGCAAACTGCTCCTCTCCAGGAATCAAGGCTGATGATGCTGGCACCTGCTGTCTAGGATTATGGGTAGGATTAAATTAGGTGATCGGGCAGAGTGCAAGGTGAGTAACAATAAATGTCAGCTATCCTTATCATTGTAATTATTAGTTTCATCATCCTTTGCCAGTACCATCATTAGGTCATCAAATGTATCCAGCTGGAGTTTGGCCAAGGAGTAGAGGCAGAGAACAGAGAGACGACAAAACGCAAAGAGCATGGCTGATATGCAGCTGGAGTTGTTTATCTCTTGCCCTTGTTTTCACCATCACCCCCCTTCTTGAGGCCTGCCACTGAAGGTCAAGGAGAGCTGTGGCCTACTTTGCACCGGTGACTTAAGCTGTCTGTGTGTGACCATTTTTTGTTGTCTGCTGGAACCTGCTGAATGCAGCGCTGTGGCTCTTTGTCCACTTCTGTCACCTGTTTATCTTTGCTACTGTTTCTGACCCCATTCTTGATACACTCCCCCATGGAGAGCCCAGACTCAGTCTGAGGGTCTGTAAATCGGTTCCTCTGAGGTCAGAAATAATCCCTTCCCTGCTGACAGGTAGCACCAGCGCGCCTCTGCTTTGGAAGCTGGAGGGAGAGTTTAATGATAGGATGGGGTAGAGCTAAACTGGGCAAAGATCCAGAGTTGCTTCTGGCTGGGGTGAAAATGTTCGTATAATTAATAAACAGCACCACAAACCAATAGATGCATAGTCACCTGGTTCCATCGTTCCCTCACCTGCTCAGTATACAAATCAGGACTACTATTCTAGCGGTGAGCCAGGGCTTATTTTATCTCTTGACCTTTCACCTCTTAACCCTTTTTCCCCTCTTTCATCCTTCTTCTCTTCCACATCCTCACCTCCCTTAGGGGCCAGTCAGAGTGACAGGTACCACTTCCTGGTCATTTTCTGTGTGTCGGGTACCTTATTTTGTTTAAGTCTTGTAATAAGCCTGTGGGGTACTATTATTAGCCCTATTGTAGGTGACAAAACCGAGGTCAGTGGTCCATCAGATGAAGTTGAAACCGAGATCCTTCTAACCCCGACATCCAAGTTTCTGTAAACTCTTATTTTCAGTGAGAAGCATACTTCTACCTGAGGACAGATCTGATTGTTGTAAAAATACTGAGTGTCTTACCCTCCTAACTAAAGTCTAGTAAAACGATATTCCACCCAAGAAAAAACAGATTGAAACAAGGACTTAAAAATTGTCATGTTCAGCCCTGGCTGGTGTGGCTCAGTGGATTGAGTGCCAGCCTGCAAACTGAAAGGTCACAGGTTCGATTCCCAGTCAGGGCACATGCCTGCGTTGCGGGCCAGGTCCCCAGTTGGGGGCATGTGAGGGGCAACATCAGTGTTCCTTTCCCTGTCTCCCACCCTCCCTAAAAGTAAATAAATAAAATATTTTAAAAAATTGTCATGTTCAGTTTTCCTCTAAGGCAGGCAGGCATCCCTTATTTTGTAGATACGACTAATCATAGTTTACTATTTTTAAGGCAACTGATTTTAAAATTACTCTTAGAAAAATTGTTAGAAAAATTGTTAGAAAAATCTTATATTTAAGTGAAAAAATCCATCACCTCCAACATACTCTTTAATCCCAGAACAATGCCTGGGTGAGCCCACTCTTTTCTAAAATGTGTTCCTTAGGACAGAAAAGTCACATCTCCACTAAATCTTCTCTTCGGTCGCCGAGTGGTATCCCCAGGTCTCAGTGGTGGTTGGTGGGAGAGGGTGTCCAGGGTCCTCCCCATCCGGGTCACCATCTCTCCCCTCTTCTTCCTCTCATCCCCTGCCCCATGCCCGGTGATGTCAAGAACGATGCTCAGTGGTCTTCTGGGATCCCTTCAGCTTATGCTACTAGCACTTTGCCCTCATCCTAGTTCGAGGCGCAGTCCCTGCCACAGTTGGAAGCTGGGAGCTGAATCAGTTATCTGTCGCCGCCTATTTCTCCCGCAACTTAATGTCCTCAGAAAGCAGTCGTTGGTTAGCTCGTGATTCCGGAGGTGAGCGGTTTGGGCGGACTAGGCTGGGCGGGCGGGTCTTCTGCTGGTCTGGCCTGGGCTCGCTCCGCGGCCGTGTGGTCAGGTGGTGGGTTGGCTGGGACTTCTGTAGGTGACTTAGGTGACCTCCTTCACATGTCTGGCAGGTTTGCGCCTGCTGGACGGGAGTGACTGAGCTGCATGTCACATTTTTCAGCCGGCTAGCTTGGTGGAGAGCTCCTGTAAGTGGGATCGCACAGTCTTTGTCCTTTTGCAGCTGGCTTCTTTCACTGAGTAGAATGTGCTCAAGGGCGGTAGCGTGTGTCAGCATTTCCTCCTCCTCTTAAAGCGGAGTAGCATTCCGTCCTGTGTATAGAGTGTCTGGCTCATCCGTTCATCGCGTCAGTGGACACCCGGGCTCGCCGCGTCCACCGTGTGACCGTTGTGATAGTGTTGCTGCGAACGTGGGAGCACTGATCTCTGTTCGAATCCTTGCTTTTCACTCTCTTGGGCACGGACGGCAAAGTGGAATTGTTGGGCCGTGTGATTGTTCTGATTCAGCGTTTTGAGGAACCACCGTATCATTTTCCATCCCCCCCAGCCATGCACATGGGTTCCGACTTCCACCCGTTCTAACGCTTGTTGTTTTGTTTTTATTTTTATTTTTGATAGTGGCCGTGCTGAAGGGTGTGAGGTAGTGTGTATGTTGTTCATTGCACTGATCATATGGCGTGTACACTTTTACATCCCGTTTTTGTTAAATGTAACATTCGTTCTTAAGCCTTTCCTCACACTTTGAGTTCTAATAAACAGAAAGGCTTTCTTCATCTCCTTCTCCCCTCCTTTCCTTTATGTGAAGTCGTTCACATTGATCTTTTTTCCTCTGTGGTTTCTTCCTTTGATTCTAAGCTTAGGAAGCTTCCCTATCCAGAGATCAAATAAACATTCACCGAGTTGAATCTATTTGAAAAATGCCTCATTTTCCACGTTTGTATCTAATACTCTGGCATTTGATTGCACTTTAAAAGCCCTTTAACTGCCAAGAATTACACAAAATGTTAACAGTGGTTCTCCCTGGGCGGTGAGATTATTCATGATTGCTCTCTCTTCTTTCATGTATAGCTTTTATGAGTAAAAATGTAGGTGTCATTTAAACCAAAACCGACTGCCCTCTGTCCTTAGCTCCACAGTCAGGATTTGCTCTGGAGAGCCAGGCCACGGGATGGGGAAAGTGTGGTGGAGCCCTTGCTCATTCTCCTCGGGTCGCAGTGTCCTCCTTGGTAAAAAGAGGACTGGACTCCGGGGTCGTTTCTGGCCCAGAAAGAGTCTGCACCCTGGGAAGGAGCACGGGCCACCAGAATTCGGGCGGGTTTGGGCCATTCCTGGGGTGATGCAGTGTGTCCCCACCTGATTGAAACATCACACCTTTTAGAGGGGGAGGGGTGAGAAGGCTGTGTACCGAGTGAATGCCAAGGAGGTGGGGGCGGGGCTGCCAAGGTGAGGTTAGGGCCTCCAGCAGGTGGGCGTCCAGCTGGGACCTGGGGAGGGAGAGCAGAGTGTTGGAGACCCGGCCTGAGTGCGACTCTGTTCTTCTGTGAACCCCCTGTGTTCGCCCGGTTTCACCCTTCATGTGCAAAATGGGTCTCATCACAGCACCTGCCTCAGAGGGTTGCGGAGGCTTCAAGCAGATGATGGGGTCCGGTATTTAGAACAGTGCTACAGGGGTAATATATAAATGTATCGAATCCGTGTTGTACAACTGTAACTGATACAAAGTTACATATTGATTGTATTTTAATAACAACAGACAGTGCCTGACACCTGCTAGGCAGTAAATCACTGCTGTTTCTGCCCATCCCTGCCCCTTTCTCACTTCTTGCCTCGCCCTTGCCCTCCACTTTCTCAGCCCTCCTCTCGCAGTCCTGTCCTCTCCCTTCCCTTTCTCTCCCCCTCCCCTGCTCCATTCTCCGCTCGCTCCCTCTCCTTCCTTTAACCCCTCCTCCTCTCCCTCTCCCTACAAAATCAGCTCTGGGCAAAAGGAGAAGATAATGTCCCTGCCCTTCCTGGTTCATGCACCTTTTCTCCAGGGGCCCTTCCCTCTGCTTGGAACGCTCCGCACCCCGACTCCTTGACAGGGCCTCAGCCTTTGGAGTTCAGCCCTAGCTGTGCTCCCTCCCAGCTCTCCCCGACCTCCCTGATGTCTGCCAAGTGTCACTCTGTCACCTGCTCTGCCAGCAGTGGTACAGTTACATTTTGATTGATTGATTGATCGACTTTAGAGACAGAGAGAAACATTGGTTGTTATTCCATTTATTGATGCATTCATTGGTTTATTCTTCTATAACATTGGCCTGTCAGGCAGACACCCTCGTTGACCTGGTGTGAGTTACTTAAGGTCAGGGAACACGGGGCCTGAGCTGCTGCCTCACTGTGAGTGTGTGAGCAGCCATTTCCAAGATGAGAATAAAAGTGACAGTGATGGTGGGGAGATTCTTGGCCTCTTTTCACAGAGTGTCAGGAGGAGAATTGGATTGTGGGTGTTTAGCTAATAAACTGTCCTGCTGGCACAGAGTAAGAATTTTACAGGTAAAGCCAAGGAACTTTGATTTGACAGCTTTCCTTTTATGAGGGAGGAGCCACCACGGTCTAGACTATTCAGCAGAGCCACTGTTCCCTCCCTGGCTGCACACCAGTCCCTGGGGAGCTTCAAAAACTGCTGATGCCCGGTCCCACTCCAGAGGTACCGATTTCGTGGGCCCGGGGTATGGCCTGGGACTCAGGTAATTCTGACCCGCTCTGTCTCAGGAATGGGAAAGTGATTCTAACGTGCACATATTGATGTGGATCTTCCCGGTTGTTAGAGCACAGAGGTTTGTATCCTGGGGTGAATTAGAGTTGGGTTAGAGTAACTGAGATTTGTTCATAAGCAGGAATAAAAATGTCCAGCATGTTGCTCTGCATCAGCTTAGTCCCGGCGCCCTTCTGTTATCACCCCCGAGTTCATCCCGCCAAACTGTCTTGAGAATTGACTGTAATTTAAGACTATGAGGCTAAGAATGCAGTAATTCCCAGTTTTCGGATTTCTTCTAAATTCCTCTGATTTGTCCCGTTGTTTTTAAATGGGCCCCTTACACAATGCATGGTTGTTGGCGAAGGAATGTGAAGGAATTTTGTACTTTTTAAAAAATGTTTCTGTGATGAAAATCTAGTCCTCTATTTTCAGAAAATAATTACTAATTAATTTGCCATGGAATTATCTCTTTAATAAGAACCATATGGTTTCACTCATCTATGGGATATAAAACTAAAAGCGACAAATGAACAAACAAGACAAATAAACAAAAACTCATGGACACAGACATCAGTGTGGTGGTTACCAGAGGGGAGGGGTTGCAGGGGGAGGCAGCAAAGGGCAGCAAGCGTCGCATACATGGTGACGACGGAGGTTTGACTTTGGCTGGTAACACGCGATGCGATATTCAGATCGTGCATCGTGGAATTCTACGCTCAAAACCTGTTGATTACTAACCAATGTAATCCCAATAAATTCAATTCAAAGCGCTTTCCAAAAAGAGCCAACAAAGTATTATCTCTGTAATTATTATAAGTGGGTTACAATTTAAACGTATCTTTTAGAATGTTGCATGTTTTAAAATTAGTTTTACTCTGTAGAAAAATGTTGCATGGTACATTTACACTGTTGCTCTTGGGGAAAGCTTTGGTCCTGAAAGTGTTGTGTTCCATACTCTGGACATTTAACACAAATTTAAACCTGCAGTGGAGCCTGCAGAAGCTCATGCAGGAGACGCTGGTCTTTTGACAAAATATGTGTGTCCATTTTGATGTTGTATTAAAACTCTTTTTAAGGTCTGCATAAAATTGAGTATTGAGTATATCTGTTCATCTTAGCAATGGTAATAAATTATTTAATTTCAAAAAAGCTCTCTTGAGAAAACTATGGAATAAAACTAGTTTTTATAATCTCTGAAAATGTTTTCTGAGACGAATCGCTGCCATTTGTGACAACGTGGGTGGATCGTGAGAGTATCGTGCTAAGTGAAATGAGTCAGACGGAAAAGGACAAGAACTGTATGACTTCACTCCTGTGTGGCATATAAAACTGAAGGCAACAAGTGGACAAGCCAAACACTTATAGACACAGACATCCGTGTGGTGGTTACCAGAGCGGGCGGAGGTGGGGGGAGGTCCAAGAGGATGACAGGGACCAAATGTGTGGTGACAGAAGGACACTCGACTTTGGATAGTGAACACACGATGCGACGTGTAGTTGGTGTGTCATAACATTGTCCACTTGACACACACAATCCACCAGTGTCATTTAATTTCCACTGCACTAAAGGTAGTTTTAAAAGTTTTGAGAAAGCTAGGTATTACAACTAGTTGTAGAGTCTTAAACTGTTGTTTCACCCAGCTGAGAAGTCACCTCAGTTTCTTGTTGGGAAAAATGACTGCCCAGACACGTGAATTTGCAAAGTGCTGTTCACTCTTCATTCATTTGCTCCTCACCAGGAAAGTTGTCTAAAAAACAAACTATTTCTTTCTCCCACTCACAGTCCTGTAGTAGAAGCTTATTGGCTCAGCCGGGATCAGATGCCCATCCCTGGACCAATCAGTGGCCCCATCAGTAGGTCCTTGGCCCACTGTGCACTCAACACATTTGTGAGGTGGGCGCAGGTGCCCAGGCCAACCGTGGACACCTCTGTCACAGTGACTAGCAGCAGACCTGCGGCCCTTGTCTTGAGGACTGGCATTAACTAGCTGGAGTGCCTTTCTTCCCTTGTTGGAAAGCCTATGGGTGACTGATTCGTTACCAGAATGTTTAGAGCGTAGAGACGCAGAAAATGGGAGCCCGGCCCTGGCAGGTGTAGCTCACTGGATTGAGCACCGGGCTGTGAACTGAAATGGCAATGGTTTGATTCCCTGGTCAGGGCACATGCCTGGGTTGTGGGCCAGGTCCCCATTTGGGAGTGTGCAAGAGGCAACCGGTAGATGTTTCTCTCCCTCTGTCTAAAAATAAATAAATAAAATCTTTTAAAAAACAAAAAAGAAAATAGGACCTTTTTGGGCTTGAGGCTGGCTGGATGTCTGCTGGGGGTACTAAACACTCAGGCCGCCAGAACCTGGGCTCTTACTCTGCTCCTGTTCTAGAATCCGCTCTGGGTCTTGTCTGTCCGTTATGACTGCACCTTGGGCCTCTCGCGGTTCACCAGAACACAGTTTATTCTATGGTAGTGACATTCTTTTTTAATAGACACCTACACCAGAAATTTATCGCTCAATAAAATCTTGAGGTTGGCAGTCCAGAGCTGGCATGACAGCTCTACTGCATGGTGTCAATAATCCAGGCTCCCTCTCTTGTTACTTTGCTGTGTGTGATCTCAATTCCTAAATTCTCCTCACAGCCCAATATGGCTGCTGGAGCCCCAACAATCACATCTGTCTTCTAGCCCCAGAAAGAAAGAAGGGATTTTAAAAAAGACAAAGGGCGTCTTACAGTAGCTACATTTTAATCTCAATGGATTTGAAATGCTGCCTGGGAATCTTAGAGAAGAACCTGTGTTATTTTTATGCCATCTTTTAGGTGGATTTCTCTTCTGCCTGTGATATTCTCTTCCAGGACAGGTTGGTGCTTACTAGTTTCAAGGGGTGGTGCTTTTTGACCTTGTACCAAATTCTGGGGCTTTCTTGATCACAAGGGTAGTATTTCCAGGTGGAAATAGTTAAGTTTCACATGGCTCATGGCTGATACGACATCACATCTTGAGTTATAAACTCAGTGCTTGAATCAGAATCAGAACGCGAGACTTCTGAATTAGAATCTAGTGCATTTTCTCTGCTACCCAAGCGAGTTTAATTTTTTTTTTCCTTTTCCACTGTTTCTTTTGTAGGGGTTCAGCTGTTGCAAAAATAATTGGTAATAATGTCAAGAAACTTCAGAAGTTTGCTTCCACGGTCAAGATGTGGGTCTTTGAAGAAACGGTTAATGGGAGGAAACTGACAGACATCATAAATAATGACCATGAAAACGTGAAATATCTCCCTGGACACAAGCTGCCAGAAAATGTGGTAAGGCTTTAAGATGAAGACTATTACACGTTCGGTTAATTCTGAAAGTTCCGGTCCACTGAGTCAGCACTTGAAAGTTGAGGAAACATAAACACTACTTTCTTCTTCCCCTTCTTCCCCTGCTCCTTTCACCCTTCAGGTTTTTCGCTTGGTCAGGTTTGGTTTTCCCGACTCTGAAATGGGCTTGCTAGGGCTGCCATCACCAAGTACGATAGACCAGACGGCTTCAACAGCAGAAATTGCTTTGGTCACAATGCTGCAGGCTTCAAGCCCAAGCTCAAGGCGTCAGCAGGGCTGGTTCCTTCCGAAGCTCTCTCCTTGACTTGTAGGCGGCCGCCTTCTTCCTGTGTCTTCACATGGCTTCCCTCGTGTTGTCCACGTCCTAATCTCCTCTTCTTATACGGACACCGGTCGTGTTGTATCAGGGCCCATCCAAGGGCCTAGTTTTAAATAGCGACCTCTGTAAAGACCCCATCTGCAGTAGAGTCCTATTCTGAGGTACTTGGATTATGTATGAATGGGGGGTGGGAGGGCGGATACAGCTTGGCTCCTAACAGGTCACTTTCTTGGCATTCAGAGTCCAGGTCACATCAAAGGTAGACTAACAGTCTTGCCTTTGGCCGCCTGTGTACCCTGCTAACTCCTGATACGCTTTTTCTAAGGACGTGGACTTTGATCCTCTCCCTAGGGCACTTGACCCTGGTCTGTAATTAAAATCAGGGTCAAGGCCGAAATTACAGAAGGAGATCAGAGAAAATAGAAAATTGTAAGACTGACAGTTTACAATTCGGGCTTCTTCGGTCCAGGAGGGGAAAATAGAGGTTATTACCTGGCCTCATTCCGGTGGCCAGTGGGAGAAGGAAGAAATGAGCATGAGGAGCAAAAAGAGAATAAGTACCCCGCTGCTTGTCTGAGTGGGGTTTGTGAACCTCGGTTGCCAGCTTCACCCCCTGGTAGCTTTCTATCTTTGTTTGAAAACCAAGCATCGTGGCTGCTTCATTCCTGTGGTTAACCAGAGACACTCGTCTCTTTGTGAATGAGGTACCCACCACTGCATACATCAGGCACTGACTCACCACACCTTCACGAGCAGGGACTGTGCGTGCAGAGCACGGTGCTGGGGTGCTGGAGGCAGGAGGAGGAGTGAGATGAGTGCAGCAGAGGAGACAGTAAACTGGGAAGTGCCAGCGCTCCGAAGACCTTGCTCACTGAAGATGTTTGTGTGGCTTTTGGTTATAATGTTCATTAGTGTCAAGCACAATGCTAAAGAATTTGCATATATTGTCTCATGCCCTCAGTAACCCTCTTAGGTTTGGTAAAGGGCAAAATTCAACCAAGTAGCCCTGGCTGGCATAGCTCAGTGGGTTGAGCTCGGGCTGGGAACCAAAGGGTCGCCGGTTCGATTCCCAGTCAGGGCACATGCCCAGGTTGCAGGCCGGGTCCCCAGTGAGGGCCATGTGAGAGGCAACCATACATTGCTGTTTCTCTCCCTCTCTTTCTCCCTCCCTTCCCCTCTCTCTAAAAAATAAATAAGATCTTTAAAAAAAAATTCAACCAAGTAAACTTGAAGATTGGATTGCCTTTATTAAGGTGTTCATGAATTCCATCCAGCAACTAGAAAGGTGCGTGGAGGAAATGTACAACGTGGAAGGTTTTTATGAGCAGAAAGAGAGTAGAACAAGGAAGTGAACAGGACTGGGGTATTTCAGGCACGGTCACCCTCCTGTTGGGGAAGGCAGGTGGTCTTATCAGGCAGATAACCTCACTAGTGTTGATCAGGAAATTCGATTCAGAGTGATTGGTTTAAAAAATCCCACTCCCGGGAGAGGCTGAAACTTGCTTTTAGGTAAGTTGTTAAGGTTTGGTTTGGTGACCTGGCTTAGCAACAGTGACTCTATTTTGGCTTGATGTCTCTTTTCCTTTCTTTTTCAACAGGTTGATACTATTAGTTTTCCTATTATATTGATTCTGATTTTATAAGGGGAAGAAATCGAGGTCCAGAGAGGTTAATGAACTTGTCCAAGGCCACATAGCCAGAGGCTAGGGTTGGAATTTGATTCATGGTGAACTCACTCCTGAACCTGCTGAATCTGTTACCTTCTGGACAATGATGATCTTCTCTGTGTCATTGAGCTACGTCCAGGCAGCATTTCCCCATTGTTATTCTTTTTTTTTTTTTTTCACTTAAAGTTGATATTTCATATCATTTTATATTAGTTTCAGGCCCACGGTTATTCTTCATGCAGTCAATGGGGAGAGGAAGGATCCCTAGGATTCTGAGTTTGGAAGTGAAGTTGCCCAGAGACCTGATGGAAAGCATAAAGGGAGCAGCTAGCTGTTCCCACTGCAGCGTAAGGCCTCCTAGGTGCCCATTGGCTTGAACAAGTCACGGGTCATCTGTGGAGCAGGGGAGGGGTCAACCTCACCTAATTGCATGGTTAAGTGGGGAATCCTTCTTTCCTAGCGTTTGTGAGCCTCACCTCAATCCGGGGGCTCTCTGGCTAAGGAGGGAGGCTGGCAGACACTGGGCAATAGCAAGTAGTCTCTGCTGGAGACCATATGCCCCTGTGTCCCTACTCGACGCCCTCGCCTCTGCCCGGGCGTCTGTGTTTCTCTGCCCATGTTAAATTTTCAAACCCTTTTTTTTTACTTATCTGAAGGGAAAATGTCATCATAAGAGCTGACAGCTATTGGATGCGTGCCAGGTGCCAGGCATCTTTCTGAATCATTCTTCCCAGCAGCATTCCGGAAGTGCCTAACCAAGGAGAGGTCACTGGGGGGCTGTTTACAGAGGTGTGGGCAGAGCTGAGGAACAAAAGTGCCCAGAGACTAGCAGCAGCAGGAAGCCACGCCCACTCTGAAAGGGCAAAGGGACAGAGTAGTGTCACTAAACCTGCCTGACAAGAACTTAGAGATGCAGAAGAGGGGCTGCTGGCAGGAGGTGTAACGGCCACTTGAAGCCCAGACAGCACACCTGAGAGCCCGGGCAGGCGTGCCCAGGAGGTTCCTGGGCACTCTGACCTGTGTCTCACCCGCCTTGGATCCCTGGTGGTGCCCGCCTTTGGCTGAAACCAGCTGGAAGGCAGAGAGCCAGGGTGCCCAGAGGAAACAGTCCCTATTAAGCAGCCCCCAGGGAACAGAGTGGGTCAAAGAAGGACAGAAAATGGACTGGGAGATTGGGAGAGCAACAGAGAACAGCCCACAGAATATTATAATGACTCCCTTTTACAGATAAGGAAGCTGAGGCCTGGAAAGGCAGACAGAGGCTCCTGGCTTCGGCTGCAAGTCGTGAATGAGGAAGGCAGAGCACCCCCCGCGCTTGCCTGTGCTGTCTGCACAGTGCCGTCTGCACTCAGCAGGCGTCGGATAGAGGGCCAGAGAAGGAGAGCATTTGGATCAGCACGTGCTGGTGTAGGAGTAAGCGTTTTCTCCTCCTCGCCATGCAGGTTGCCGTCCCAAACCTCAGCGAGGCCGTGCAAGACGCAGACCTGCTGGTGTTCGTCATTCCCCACCAGTTCATCCACAGGATCTGTGACGAGATCACCGGGAAGGTGCCCAAGCAAGCGCTGGGAATCACGCTCATCAAGGTGACTCGCCCATGGCTGACCAGGCCATTGGTTCCCGGGAAGTTTCACTTCCTCTGACTTTCATCTGTTGGAGATGAGGAAGTAAAAGGATGCTTACGGCAGGTTTGGGGGGTAATCAAAACCATACGTCCCAGGAGCCGAGTGCAGCTCAAATTTACAAGGAGACTGCTATCTGTGGCAGATGTGGGGGGGCGGGGCCTCCATCTGGTGAGTCTTGCTGTCAGAAAGAACCTGCCCCACCAGCTCGTGCGTCTCAGCCAGCGTTCTGGAGCTCACCAGTGGTTTGGATGAGTTCCCACTTCAGGTATTTTCCTGGAAGAGGGAGTTTTTAACTAGCAGTCCAAGAACCAGTCCCAGAGGTCCATAGACAGAATTCAGGAGGTTCCTGGTCTTAAATGTGGGGGGAATTTGCATTTTTACTAATTTTGACCTCTAACTGAAACGAGCATTTTCTTCGTTTACGAAGGAAGACCTCAAGCCAGAGTTCAGTAACAGCTGTATGAGCAGGGCCAGGCCCCTCCTGTCAGAAATCACAGGCGAGTTCACATCACTTTACAATGGCTTCTGAGATCTCCAGTATCGTGTATGCTCATTGCCACTTTGAAATTATGATCATGATTAGATCTGCCGTGGCATCTTTTTCTAATTGCACTAATAAAACAGCACATATATTACTTTATCAAAAAGTTAGGGGTTTTGTTTTTTGAACATTTTGGTAACCATAGGTCAATATAATTGGCTTCCTGAGTCATCTTAAGTATTTTGCTCTATGCATATGAAATTCTGAGAAGGAGTTCGTGCCCTGCACCAGCCTGTGACCCAGGAGAGGCCCGCATCATAAAAAGGCTTAAGAACCCCGTAGAGAGACTCTGTTCCAGAGTGTTCATAGATGAATGTCTATGGAAGTAAGCGGGCCCGGCTCCCGTGTCAGTCAGCAGTCGACTGCAGAAGCGAACGGACTGTTCACTTTGGACTATTACACACAGCAGTGAATAGGAAAGGACGAGAGCGCTCACGCAGCCACGCGGGTGAACAACGTGGCGTACACAGCACGTGCCATAGGAAGGGTACGATTCCATTTACAGGCTTTCAGAAACAGGCATCGTGACTTAACGTATTGTTTAGGGACAGTCGTAGGTGGCAACATGACCCAGCGCATGCAGAACTCAGGGTGGCGGTTCCCGGGGGTGGATGAGCCTGGGGAGAGGCGCAGGGGACTGCAGTCACGGCCGGCACGTGCTGCTGCTTAACCTGGGCGGCTCCACATCCAAGGTGGGGAGTCGTGTTTGTTTTCTTTTCTCGTTATTCTCGAAACAGTACACACGCAGCACGTATGTTTTCTCTTGGGGGACATATTTTTCAAGATGCGTATGCCATGGGGATGTCCGAATCTAGATAACTTCCAAAGCAACGATCCCAGACCGCTTCTGCTCTGGCGGTTTGTCTCTCCCTAACTTCCTGACCTCCTCCTAGGGCATAGACGAGGGCCCGGACGGGCTGAAGCTCATTTCTGACATCATCCGAGAGAAGATGGGCATCGACATCAGCGTGCTGATGGGAGCCAACATCGCCAACGAGGTGGCCGCCGGGAAGTTCTGCGAGACCACCATCGGTGAGCGCTGGCTGGGCCTGGGAGCCGGGCCTTGGGGGCTTTCTCGCCTTTATCCTTTGTATTGACTCTATTGGGGCGACACTGGTCAACAAAATCATGCAGGTTTCAGGTGCACAGTTCCACAGCACATCATTTATCCCCCGTACCCTCCTCCACCTCCCCCCACCCCTCCCCCAGGCAATCACTGCACTTGACCCTGTCCCCGAGTTTTTCTCTTTTTCTCCTTTTTTTGCTCAATCCCTCCAACGCTCCTCTCCACACTTCCTACCACACTCCCCCACCGACAGCTCTCAGCCTGCTCACTCTCTGTGAGCCTGTCTCTGTTTTGCCTGTTATTTCCTTTTGTTCTTTAGATTCCACATATGACCGAAATCATATGATACCTGTCTTTTCTCTAACTGGCTTATTCTGCTTAGCATAATGCTCTCCAGGTCCATCCATGCTTTTGCAAAGGGTGAGATTTCCTTCTTTTTTATGGCTGAGTAAATGTACATTTTCCATTTCTGATATTTCCTGTGGTGGACTCTTCCCTGCCCCCTTGACTTTCCGGAGGTGAACCTTTAGTGGGGTGGGGATTTTTTGTAAGGAGGCCATTACGTGGACCTAAAGTGTGTTCAACAATCTCCGGATTGAAAGTAAAGCCAAGGAGACTGTTTTGACTGGTCCTGATCCACGAACAAATGATCGAGATCAAACACAAAAAATGCAAGGTTGCTTGTACTCAGAAACAGGTGTTTACATCCATGGTGGGGCTCCCCTGGCCTTGGACACCCAGCTTCTCCTTGCTCATGAATACCAGTGATTCTAATGAGATCTGAGAATTGGTGGGGGTGATCCCTGCTTTCAGGTGAATTAGCTGCGGCTCAGGGAGTAAGTTACCTGCCTTGAGGTCCCACAGCTAACACAGAACCCAGGCGTGAATTTGGGTCTCCTGTTTCCTGAAATACAAAGTTCTTTCTAGTCTTCTACAACATTGATGTTGTAAAAAATTTTGTTTCTTTTAAAAACAGCTTTGGAATTTTCAACTGCCTGTGTACCATATTAAAGGACTCGTAGAAGGGTAATATTCTTGTATTTGCCATTGTTTAGCAAGAGTTTATTTACCTTTTTCTACTACTCCAGAACTGAGTTCCACCCTTGTCAAACACTCAAGCAGAGTGAACCCTTTGTTCCTGGCAGATACGTGACAGGAAGTTCCTGCTCCTGACTAAGATGGGAGGCATGGGGAAAACGCAGCTCCTGATTCTCACCCATGTCTGCAAGTTAGGACGTTTTGACTTTTCTTTTGCGTGTTTCCCATTTGTTTATTTATTTACTTACTTACTTACTTAAAATCCTTACCCAAGGATATGTTTATTGATTTTAGATGGGGAGGAAAAGAGAGAGGGGGAGAGAGAGACACGCTCGATGTGAGAGAGAAACATTGATTGGTTGCTTCTCTTACACGCCCTGACCGGGGATTGAACCCACAGCCTTATGGTGTATGGGATGATGCTCCAACCAGCTGAGCCACCTGGACAGGGTTTTCCTTTATTTTTAATTACATAGAGATTATGTCATTATTGTGGAAAACAGAATCAAAAGAGACCATTTTTATTATTTCATTTCACTTCATTATTTCATTTTTCCAGGCAATTTATGTTTGTGGTTTAGTCATGTATTGTTTTTATAATTACTTTATTAATTTATAACAAACAACTTTCAAAGTCCAGCATACATCTTCATAGCTGCACAGTATCCCATCAACAATCCCATATACGTAGACACTTAAAACCCCTTTTTTTCAGAGACAATGTTTTTGGAGTGGAGAGGTATCACAAATAATATAAAGAATAAAAAAGTGGCCTAATACCATTTCCCAGGTTGATATTTTCAAAAGCTATATAACTACGGGTAAGAAAATTCAAACAATATGAGAAGGTATAAAATTAGAATTAAAATGATAATTTCCCACCTACTCCCTCTTCCTAAAGGAAATCACTGTTGACAGTTTCTAAGTGTCCTTTCAGAAAAAAAATTACATATGTATGTATACTGCTGTATTTATAGGCTTTATTTTTTCACAGCGAATTCTTTTATCCATCTGTGATTTTAATAAAGCCTGTGAAATTATCATGCAATTCTGGTTTTCAAAAAAGAAATTAACTAGTTATTTCAACTCAGTCCTATTTGCCAATAGTCAATTGGCAATCAGTTTGCCAATTAGTTGGTTGGAATTGACTGGTTACCCTAGTCATTCCATAAGGCTGAGACTTCCTCTTCAATTCTTGATTGAAAACCTTGTGTCTACCTGCAGATTTTGGCGAAGCTTTTTACCTGCCTCTAAGCCCTGTCTGTCGTAGGAAAGTTTCCAGTGGGGTGCCTCGGGGTCTCTAGGTTTCTAGAGAATGACAGACGGATGCCCGGAAGCCATACCTCTCTCCCTCTGGCTTCTGTTTGCCCAGTGTTTCCACTGCCTTTGCTGCGGGTTAGACAGTGGCTACCGAGAGTGGCCTGAATTAGATTAAGTGAACCGTTGAAGGTAAGGTAGAACACCATAACGACGGTGTTTTTCTAAATTGTCTTACGGAACCTGAATTTAATCATGAGAAAATATCAGAAGGCCCAAAGTAAGGGGCGTGTTACAGAACAACTGGCCCACACTCCTAAAATGCCACTGTCATAAGTGACGATGGAAGGCTTAATGGAGTGTCACAGGCCAGCGAGGACCCCGGGGGTGAAGGACAGTGTTGCCACAATCGTGCAGATCGGAGTATGGGTGGATGTTAGACAATCGCATCAACACTACATTTCCTGTATTCAGTCATTGCGCTGTGCTTGTTCAGATGGCCTTTCTTGATGACGTCAGCAACCAAGTCATTTTTAATTATGGTAGATTCAGGAATTTTAGCCCACTTGAGTCTTCCATAGAAGAAGAAGAAAAGAAAAACTGGCATTGTTTTTAGTATCTTGTATAAATACTGACTGGCATGGTGAACTGCGGTGCCCCCTTGTGGTAAGAGTTCCCTCCATTCTTGGGACTGACCTCACAGCGTCCAAGACTCAGTGGTCCCACAAATCTTTTCCAAAACCTGTTCCGTGTCAGGCATGGCGCCAAGTGTCGATGATACAGAAGCTCTTTGTGGCGCTTCTAAGCACAGAAACAAATACAGAATCACATCCAAAATGGGGGTTTTGAAGGAGTCTTATTAAAATAAGAGGTTGATGCTCTCTACCACTTGGCATGAAGGAGAAGGGGGTTTTCCTGTCTCTTGGTTCACGTGGAGTTTGGCACAGCGCCCCTCCGTGGCTGTTGGCATGACCTGTTCTGTACCAGGTGGTCTGGGTCCCTGCTTGCCACATCGCTGCTTGTCACTGGGAATAACATGGTCAGTGTTTTTTATTTTTAGAGAGAGGGGAAGGGAGGAAGAAAGAGAGAGAGAGAAACATTGATGTGCAAGAGAAACATCCATCAACTGCCTCTTGCACGCCCCCAACCAGGGACCTGGCCCACAACCCAGGCATGTGCCCTGATTGAGAATCAAACCTGTGACCTTTCCCTTCACAGGCTGGCACTCAATCCACTGAGCCACACCAGCCAGAGTGGTTAGTGTTTTCTTACCCATGATTTAAAATAATTTTTTGGAGTACATTTGGGAAAAAGTGTTCATTGCTGTAAATCAAGCTCACCTCTCTGGTGGACACCGGGAGGAACTGGCAGACCCCACTTGTCTGAGTAGCAAGTGGCGAATGCCCTTCTCCCCGCCTGTGTTTCAGATGGCCCATAGCAGCAGGCGGCTGGAATCAAGTCACTTGAGTGGGGGGCTTGTGTGTGATGCTCAGAAGCATCGTTGTTGTGGGAGGCACTGAGCAGTGGCCCCGGGTGAGAGGCAGAGGAGAAAGACAGCAATGATGTCACGCTGTGGAGGCTGGGGGCCGGTTCACCCAACCCCGGTGACGAGTCACCCAGGTGCTCTGGTGACTGTTTGAAAAAGGAAAAGGAGAGTTTGCTCAAACTGACACAGTTCTACTCAGCTAAAGAATAGATAAGGACAAAGCTTGTAGGATAGAAAACGTGTTTCTAGATGTTAGGTATAGATATTTTAAACATTTTTATTAGGGGATATCTCCTTGAAAACAAATAGGTACCACAGTCTCATGAGCCCTGTATCCCTCATGCCCATCTTCAGAAATGAGTAACCTCTGGCCATTCTCCTTTCATCCGCGCCCCGCTTCCCCTCCCCTGGGTTGTTTGACATCATATTACTTGTGGGTGTAACTTTAATGTTGACAATCATCTTTTTTTATGCATTGGAAGAACAGAACTCTGTTGTCATGTTTGTTTGGTTCTTGCTTGTTTATCTTCTCTTTTCCCACCTCCTGAGAAGCAGCATAGCACAAAGAGTCAGAGCTGTGGCCAGAATTCGGGCTCTGCCTCCTAGTAGCTGTGTGACTGTGGGCAAGTTGGTAAACCTCTCTGGGCTTCCTGCCTGGAAATGGGGAAAATTATAGTCATAAGCACGGTTAAGTGTCACCTAGGCCATCATTATTACCTGGGACTTTGAGTGCTAATTATGACTGATACCCTATTTTGACACCTGTTTCTTATGTAAGCTCCCAACGGCCCTAAGAGCCTAAGAGTGTGGTAGTGTTTACTCCTGAGGAAGCTGAGGCTAAAGGGAATTAAGTCTGAAGTTTGCAAACTTGTCTGCCCATTGGAATCAATCTGGGGAGCTTCAGAAACCACTGAGGCCTGCTCTACACCAGAAATGATTTAACTGGCCTGGGATGTGATCTGGGCTTTGGTGTTTTTAAAGATCTCGAGGTGACTGTAATGTGCAGACAAGCTTGGGCACAAGCATGGGTACCTCAGGGCAGGCAGAGCCCAGGTACCGTTGTCCTCTGCGAGCTGTCTGCCACCTGCGTGGAGACGCTGACTCGGGAGCTGGGACTCGGCTGGTCAGTTTTATCATCCTGGTTTCCAGGGTTGAGCCCACCTGGACCCCCAACAACCAGAGCACATTTCACACCTAATTTTATGTGTAAAGTTTGGTTTCCTTTTTTTTCTGGTTTTAACCCCAAATCCCCAAACAAAAAAAAAGTGCAAAAACTGCTACTGAGCCTCTGTCTCATTGTAGGAACTGTCCCGATGGCGGGGATCTAGCAGTAGCAGAGACAGGGACCCCGAGTACCTTTCTACCTTCCAATGAATCAGTGGAAAATATTCGTCAACATTGTATCAGTTTTCTATTGCTGTAGTGATACAAAATAACAATCACAGAATCTCAGTAGTGATACAAAATTACAACAATCACAGATTCTCAGTGGCATACAAAATAAGCACAGCTAACACATCTGTGGGGCCAGCGAGGGTCAGCAGATCTTGGCTGGGACAGCTGGGGTGGCTCTGCTCCACGTGTCTGTCATCTTCCTGCTGGGTCCAGTGGGCTAGCCAGGGTATCTTCTTCTCACAGGGAGGCAGAGGTGCAAGGGAGCAGCCCTGCTGCACAGTGGACGTCAAGCTTCTGCTGCATCGTGTCTGTTAATGGCCCTTTGACCAAGGTGAATCACAGGGCTGAGCCCAAAGGCAGCGGGTGGGGAAATAGGCCCCCTCGCTGTGAGTCTAAGCATGTAGCATAGTCAAGCCTAACATCCAAAGGGATGCACTCTCCTCCCAAGGAAACAGGGTAAATGATTTTTTTAAAAAAGACTTTATTTATTTTTATAGGGAAAGAGAGGGAGAGAAACATCCATCAGTTGCCTCTCACATGCCCTCAGCCAGGGACCTGGCCCGCAGCCCAGGCATGTGCCCTGACTGGGAATCAAACCTGCGACCTTTTCATCTGCGGGAGGATGCCCAACCCACTGAGCTAGCTACACACTGGTCAGGGCAGAGTGAATGATTTTGAACAATAATCTGTTACACATGTAAACACAGAAATCAAGGTTGTGTTTATGGTAGCAAAAATTGCAACAACTTTAGATTTCAAACACTAGAAAGATACTTTGATAAAAGGTAGTAGACAGACACAGCAATATACAAAGCAGCCATTTGAAATGATGTAGAAAAAAATACGTTGTCATTGAAAATTTGTCATGCCATAAAAAGGGGGATTATGAAATCACATATACATTATGTTTCCAGTTTTGAGAAAAACTATGTATATTCATATTTCAGTGAGGTAAAGATGTGTGCCAAATTATTAGTGATCATCTGTGGTGAAGTTCTAGCATATTTTTATCTTCTATTTCTACTCTTATGAATTTTGTAAATTTCCTAAAATGACCATATGCTACTTTTAGAATAAGAAAAAACTTCCTTTAGACTGTGTTAGGTGTGAAAATTAAGATTAGAGACTGTTACGAATTTCCTTATTTTCTGACCTTTCAACAGGCAGCAAAATCGTGGAGAACGGCCTCCTCTTCAAAGAGCTTCTGCAGACCCCCAACTTCCGAATCACGGTGGTTGACGACGCGGATACCGTCGAACTTTGTGGTGCTCTCAAGGTAAGGTTGGCCTTGTATTCCTGCTCCAGGAGAGGAGTTCATCATGCACGGCCACTGCGAGCCCTCGGAACCTCACCCTGAAGAATGGGCCCCGCCTTCTGTGCACTTACTTGGGCAAAGAAGAGTGAATTGAGAGCCTTCCCTGCTTTGCCCTAGCCTTTCCTGGGTGGTTCGAGTTCCTCTCTCACTTCTGATTCGCTTTTATGTATGAATCTGGGACAGTTGTGGTGCTTTAGTCCTTTGGACACTTGGCAGCATTAATATTTGGGAAGCATGGAGAGTCCGTCGGTTGTAGAGTTTTACTGGGGAGCAAAGGCTTCTGTTAATGCGTATCTTTCTCCTGACGTGTTGTCTCGAGTAGGAAAAGGAACTGCTTTCTCTGAATCGTGCTACTCTCTTGGTTCAACGGTTCTGTTGGTTGTTCTTGTTAAAGTGAAAGGGAAAAAGTCTGCTGCCGATGGAGGTTTTTAAAGAATGGCTTTGTCTCGGGAAAGGTGCGATTAAAGCAGCGGCTCCTATTGGCCAGGGGCTTGGGGTGGGGGGGTTGTAAAATAGAAGGAAGTTTCCTCCACCGGCACAAGACTAGGTCAAGGTCCCTCACTGTCCTGACTCTGGGAAGCAGCCAGCCGGGAGCTGGGCTGCTGAGTCATTTCTTTTGTGGCAAAAGCTGCTTTTCAGGAACTTGAGCAGCAAGAGAAGCAGTTAGGCAATCTGGCATTCACCTCGCTTGGTTAGGTCGGAATCGCAGAGGTTAAAAGAATGCCTTCCTACCCTTTCTCTAAATTGAGCATCTTGTTTAAGCATCAGAATTTAAAGCCACTCTCCAGAACGAATACTGGGTGTGCGTGTGTGGGCACATGTCCCTACACCGTGAGAATGTAAAACATTAAAGCCGCTCAAAGACCTGGGCTCTCAGGCGGCACGTGTCCCTCTTTCTAAACGCTTGTGGGGGGTGTTCCTCGCCTGGTAGGCAGGTCCTGTTGTGTGTTTGAGACGCTGGCTTCGGCTGCTCCGTTTCTTTTTGTTGGTGGGTTTTTTATGTGTTTTTAATAAGCCTTCATTAGTTTAATGACCGCTCGCTCGTCGGCAGGGGCATCCTGAATGCCTAATTGCTCAGCACCAGTCGGTGTGGCTCCAAAATTGTTTCTAAATGACAGGATATTTGCGGGGGGGTGGAGGGTGGGCTGTGAGGTCCTGCCCAGAACAAAGGGGGCTGCAGGAAAAGGTTCTGGATGGACAGCTCTGGAAAAGCTCTGCTAATGGGAGCCCCGCTGGTCCTGTGTCTGAGCTCAGAATGGCTTTTCATTTTTCTTGGCAGGAAGCCTGAGAGTGGATTGGTTCCCGCTACCACTACAGATTGGTTCATTGAGGGCTGAGGGGGGTGGGCGTTGAGAACCATTTGCATCCTTCCCCTTGGCCATTCTCTGAAGCAGGGTCAGTCACCGTCATTCCTATCTGCTTGCCTCGGAGCTGGGGTTTTTGAAAACCAAGAAAGAGGCATTTTGGCTGTGATTGAGTCTAACCATGCTGTCGTTCAGATAAGGAGACGGAGATCCAGGAAGAGTGAGTGCCTCAGATGCAGCAAAGACTGGCCCAGTCCTGGTATCCATGCGACTTCCAAGAACCTTGGGCCCGTGTTCCTTGTTTACCGTGTTCAACCTGGCTTTTTTCTGGGCTGCGTCTGGGCAGTTGAGTGAACTGCATCCTTGTCAGAACCTGCCAACAGTGTAGCAAAAAGTGTATAGATTAGCCTGTGGTATCATTTGAATAGCTGCTTTATCGGGGCTAAGTTTCTTTTACAGAGACCCAACATAATAGTGGCTGGACAGGTAAAAGCTTACTTCTTATGTAAAATCCTGAGTCCATGTAACAACTCCGTTGCACAGAGTTCTTAGAGACCCTGGCTCCTGCCAGCTCACAAGGGCCTGGCCCTTGTCCTGTGGAGGAGGAAGAGCCGGCTCCACCATTCTAGGTTCTTTTGGCTGGTCTAAGAAGTAAATTGACATGAGCCAAGTTCACAAGAGAAAATTACAAAATTTAATTACACACCTCTGTACGGGAAACCCCCCACACAGGAGGGGTTTGGAGACAGGAAGGGGAAGTGAGGTGTGCGTGACTTGCTGAATGAATGAATGGGGTGAGGCGCCTGGGGTGTCAGAGGGGAAGAGGGCCATTTACAAGGCTAGAAGCAGAGCAGATCTTCAGTAATTAGATGTTTGCCCTCCTGTGTAGACAAATTATAAAAATTTGTTTCTGGTGATAACTCTTATTAAACGTAAACCCCAATTTAACTTCTTTAAAGGAGACAAAAAAGGTTTCTCTTGAGCTTGAAGGGCCTCAATTGCCTTCAGCTCAAAATCATTCTCGTGCCAAAATGGCACATCTTGGGGGGGCCTGTTCCGAACCCCTTGATCCTCCTCATTTCTAAGACGGTGACCAGAGCTCCATTGGTCTCCTCTGCCTTCCAGACAGCAGGGTTAAAACAAAGGACAGAGGCCACTCGGCAGCTGTCTTTTAAGGCAGGTTCTGGGAAGTGGCGATGTAATACTTTACTTTCAACTCGATGGGTAGTGCTTGATTGTGTAACCATTCCTAGCTGCAAGGGAGGTTGGAACATAGGTTTTTTTTTCCCTCTGGGTAGCCCTGTACTTGCGTGAAAATCGGGGGCTGTGTTACTCTGGAAGAAGGGACAGGTTGGGGTGTAAGCCCATAACCTGAGCCACAGGCACACGGCGTTCCTTGCAGGGCCGTCTGTCGTGAGGACGACCGCTCGGACTGCTGGGTGTATAGGTTCCCTCCAGGGTCCGGCTCTGATAAACCCTGCCGTGGCGGCAGCCTTGCACCTCGCCTCCTGCCAGGGCCACTGCCGGACCCCATTATGGCTATTTGCATTTACATTCAAATTAAGTAAAACTTTTAAAAAAAATTTTAATTTACTTTCTCAGTCACAGTAGCCCCATTCCAAAGGCTCAGCAGCCATGTGTATATCAGTGGCCAGTGGCTACTGGCCATTTTACTGGACTAGCAGATCTGAAGTATTTACATCGTTGCAGAAACTTGTACTGAACAATGCTACTCTGGCCAAGGCAGCAGCCTGCAGGACGCCAGACCTGGTGGGCAAAGGGTGGGCATGAGCTCAGCTCTGCCTGACATCTCAGCCTGGCTGCCTTGTACCCAGGGCCCAACCTGCGAACCGTCCGTGGTACCTTGCCTTGTAGGAAGCCCACACCCTGCTGACAGAGCTCCCTCTTGGGTCAGGTGCCCTGGGAGCCGGCCTCTGGAAGCGGCAGCCGCACGTGGACTTACAGAAAGTAGCAAGTGCTCGCTTGGCTTCAGTGAGGCCTTTCTTCCTGGGTGGCGAGAGTGGTGGCGTCACCTGCAGGTGGCCTGGGCTGCTTCTCCAGAGTTACGTTCTTTTTGTGGGAGGCGGGAGCGGAAGGAACTGAGTCCCCCAACCCGCCCCCGTTTGGAATTGCAAAGGTGGCACCTTGGAGTGGGTGAGCGCCTCAAGTGTTGCCATCCCCCAGGAAATGGAGCAGGGCTTAAGCACGTCTGTCTTCTGAAAATCATGGTATTTTTAGCTCCAGAACAGTTTCAAGCAGATTTAAATGCGTGGTGGATAATGATAACTTTCACAGCTGAGCGATCTCAGAGGACATCTGCTCGAATGCTATTCAAACACAATCTGACTGGCTCAGTGTGTTTATTTTTCTTTTGACAGTGATAAGTGGCAGAGGGGGAGAGCGAGGATTTCAAGATCCATCATAAGATCATTAAACCAGATTGGGGCGCAGGGTCCCCTCGGAGGGGAAGAGTTTACCGTGCAGTAGCCCCTGTTCCCCCGCCTCCTCCACGTGGGGAGGTTAGATGTCTAGTGGGGACCGTGAGGTGGTCCTGGCCTGTGTGCCCTGCAGTGAAGGGGCCGAGAGGGTGACCAGAGCCCCCAGGCATGGGCACCCTTACCTGCCTTTTCTTTTAATGCAGTGACAGGAAAACTCAGAAGCACTGCTTTGGAGCTCAGGACTCATCCTTACAGTTCCTACTTGGATGCTTCCAGTGACTGACAGCTCACTCCTCTCTTTCTAAGTCTTTCCAGTTGGGAAGACTTTCTAAGTCTTCCTATTAGAAAGTCCTTATCTTGACTCTGAGGTGGCCACTCTGTGCCTTTCACTCTGAGGCCCTAGAGCAGTGTGGTTTGACCCACTCCCTAGAGAGGACTCTGGAACCAGGTCGCCTGGGTTGGAAACCCAGCTCTGCAGGGTGTGACCATAGGACCTGGGGCTACTTACCGTGGGTGCTTGAGTTTCCTCACTTCCTCCCCACAGTGCACAGAAAAGGGCCTGCCTCGTAGGAATGGTGTGAAGATTAAACACATTAATAATACATGAAGCACTTAGAACAGTTCAGGAAGGTTAACTTTTGTTCTTATGTTTATTATTTCCCCCCCCATAAATCTTTTCTCCTCCTGAGCCCATCCTTGTTACCTCCTGTGGAGGCCAGGCAGGCACTCCCCTTTGACATGCAGTCACAGAGGGTTCAGGAAGGTCTGTGACCCAGCGAGGAGTGAGTGGCCAGGCCAGAGGTGCCACGGTGTGGAAGCACCAGGTCCGGGGAGGGTGGGGCTGCGGAACCAGGCACTTGGTGCATGTCCCAGCTGCATCACTCACCGCAGGGCATTCTCGGCCAGCCACTGAACCTGTCGGAGCCAGCCCAGAGGACAGGCCCACGCTGGTCAGAGCTCCAGTGAGACAGCGTATGCACTGGGCCTGGTGTGGCTCACGTGGTCACTTCCTAAGTAACCCCTCTCTCCCGTTCAGTCTCGTTCAGACATTTACTGGGGTTGGTTAGGCAGGTAACCTCCAGGAGGTGTCATGTGTGGTGAAGGGGGATGCAGGGACACAGTCCCGGAGGCATCAGAGAGCAGTTTCAGCCGTCTAACCGTTTGGATCCTAGGCCTCATCACGTTGCCTTGGTAACACCAGTAAAACATCCGACTCTTAGTCTCTGCCCAGCACCCCATCTAAAAGGTCTGGTGTTCCCAGTGGCTGGGCTTCCCTCCCCTCTGGAGCAGAGCTGGAGAGCCAGGTCCCTCCTCGCCCCTCGGCATCTCTCGGCTCCTTTCACCCTGCCCCTCCCCGCTCCTCTCCACAGGATGCTGCCAGACACCAAGTGCACCAGGCCAGGAGCTGGCCGCTTCCCCATCACTGTGCACACACAGCAGGCAGTTGGGGACGGATGACCGCTGTCAGGGAGCTGATGACACCTGCAGGGTGCATCCCCGTGCGGCAGGAAGGAGTTGAGGAGCTTTTGCAGACACAGGCAGAAGTTAGTCTGAAAACATACGCGCCCTGGTCAGGCTGTTAATGCAGAAGACTGGAGTCCCTGTCGGCTCCACCTGCAGCTGCAGGAACCGGCTCCGCACAGAGCCCGGCTGTCGCAGGGCGGAAGTGACCGCTTGGAAGCTGCTTCGTCGGTCTGCGGTAGCTCTCCACCACGCTGAGAGACCAGGACACAGAAATACTTTGTCTACAACCTCCACACATCCGTGTCAGCTTTCGGATTATCTTTACAGTGTTTTTTCTTTCTGTGTTGGTAGCAAGAAAAGGACTACCAGTAGCCCAAGTAAGCTCTGGCGTTATCACCGAGGAGGAGAAGCTACATTCGGGCCCTTTCCATTCTGACCTGCCGGCTGCCTGTGGCCGCAGGGCGGGCGGGTTCTGTCTGTCCAAAGGAGACGAAGCTTCAGGAGGGCTCCTCAGATTTTTTTCATCTGAAGTGGCTTTGTGGCTTCGGTCTCTTGGCGAGCCAGAGCTGTGTCGAAGTGGCCAGATCTCTTTCTAAGGCGAGCCTGGCTGCATCAGTACTGTGTTGGATGTATTTTATCAAAAACTGCACATCAGCCAGAGGAGACCTTTTTCTTCCCCTAGTCCTTCCATTTTTCACCTCATCCCTCCAATTTTAGTGGGCCTGGTGTTTAAAGAAATGTTCTTTCACTAATAAAACTTTCTTTTGGAGGGAAAAAAACACATTTATCTTATTTTCACTGATTTCCCATTTGTTACCAACTATCTACATGTTTCAATACCTGTCAAGGCACAAATCCATGTGTGGTCACCAGATATTACAGAAAAATGCTGGTGTGGTTAGAGCCAAAATACACGCATTTTTCCTGGCATCATGCGTCCTCAGTGGAGGAGCTGGTACAGTGGGAAGGGACCGGGGCCTGGGGCCACCCGATGTCCCTGTGTCCCGAGGGCCCCTGTGCTGCCCTGCGGGCATGGCTCCTCACATGTGCTTGTCGGATTTTGCATTTGACGTGAGGCCGAGCTCAGATGCCGCCTGCTCTGCGCGGCCTTCCCTGCTTGCGGCTCTCACCGCTCTCAGCTCACTTCTGTCCCGTGTCTCCTGATGGGCTTTGTTACATCTCTTTTCCCAGCTGGGCTGTCAGCTCCTAGAGGGGGACTTCTGTGGCTGACGCTATCTTTGCAGCTCCGCGGGGGTGGGGCGCACTTATGACTTCTGTCCTTTTCTTTGTGCAGGTTGTATTTCAATAAGATGTTTGATTTGAAAACAAGCCCAAACGCTAAAGCAGCTTATGCAGACAGTGTTTCACCAGAGACCACTCTCAGCGCCCTCGTTTTCGGGCTCATGCTGGTCCATTGCTGCCTCCCACTGACCCTGAAAACGGTCCCTTCTTTTATCTCTCACTCATGGTCCAAGAGCAGGCCTGAGGGCTGTGCAGGAACCAGGGGTCCCGTCCCCCACCCTCCCCACGGCCTCATCTGCAGCGTGTGTGATGGCTCCCTGGCTCCCTTGTCTCCTTCGCAGAATGTCGTGGCCGTGGGGGCCGGGTTCTGCGACGGTCTCCGCTGCGGAGACAACACCAAAGCTGCCGTCATCCGCCTGGGACTCATGGAGATGATTGCCTTCGCCAGGATCTTCTGCAAGGGCCAGGTGTCCACAGCCACCTTCCTGGAGAGCTGCGGCGTGGCCGACCTCATCACCACCTGCTACGGCGGCCGGAACCGCAGGGTCGCCGAGGCCTTTGCCAAGACTGGAAAGGTAGCCCCTGGCCTGCCCTCCCTGCACCCTTCCCTCCTCCTTGAGATTCCAGGGCTGGGGTGAGCCTCAGTCCAGTGGAGATGGACTCCTTCCCCACTCTCCTCTTGAAATAAGTGATTCTCTAGTCTTTACCATAGACTTTTTTAAAAGATTATTTAGAGAGAGGGGAAGGGAGGGAGAAAGAGAGGAAGAGAAACATCCCTGTGTGGTTGCCTCTTGAGCACCCCCTACTGGGGACCTGGCCTGCAACCCAG
>PVJI01009446.1:0-65093 GCA_004026765.1 Micronycteris hirsuta | reverse complement strand
CAGTGTCTCTGGTTATGTTTTGCTTGCTTTCTGCTTTTGTTGGTTATGATCCGGTTAAAGGTGAGATCATATGGTATTTGTCCCTCACCGCCTGGCTTACTTCACTTAGCATAATGCTCTCCAGTTCCATCCATGCTGTTGCAAAAGGTATAAGCTCCTTCTTCCTCTCTGCTGCGTAGAATTCCATTGTGTAAATGTAAAACAGCAAACATTTATTACTTCACAATTTTCATGGATCAAGAATTTGGGAGTAGTTTAGCTAAGTGGTTCTGGCTCAGGGTCTCTCATGAGATTATAGCTGATGACTTTGGCCAGGGGCACTGTCACTTTAATGTGTGACTAGACTGGGGTATCTCTTTCCAAAAAGGCTCATTCACATGGCTGTTGGCAGAAGGCCTCAGGCCCTTGCTGCTGTGGCAGAAGGCGTCAGTCACGTGCCACCTGGGTCTCTCCATAGGCCGGCTTGAGCATCCTTACAACGTGGCATCTGGCTTCCCCCAGGATGAGAGAGAAAGCCAAAAGCCACAATGTCTGTTATGAAATCACACCGTAATAGCAACCTTATTCTATTTATTAGAAACAAGTCACTACATCCAGGGGAATTAGGCTTCACCTTTTTAAAGAAGTGTCAAGAATTTGTGAAGAATAGATGTATTTTAGACCACATCACGTATGGACCTCCAATATGGTATTATAGGAGTTAGAGGTGTCAGGAGTTCATGAAAAAGACAGAGAATGCCCATTTTAGAGCTACATATCCATCCTTAAATCAAAATTTTTTAATGGTGTGGATTTTAAATTTACTTCTATTGAATTTATTGGGGTGACATTAGTTAATAAAGTTATATGGGTTTCAGGTACGGAGACTTGACTTGGGATGGTAAGCACACGATGCAATATATAAATGACGTGTCGTAGAATTAAATCACAGTCCTTCAGGAGCCTGTAGTGACAAGCCTGTGGAAGTGGAAGCCCACAGCCCTGCCAGTGCCCTTTTCTTTCTGAACTAGTTCACAGTAATAAAGGAGCTTATCACACAGTAAGGAGTGCAGGGGGACACATAGTCTGAAGGCTTCTGGCAAAGCAATGGAGGAAGAGAGGCGGACTGACAGGGAACAGTAAGTGAGTCCATCGCATAGGGATGCAACAAGAGCCTTGGAAGGTATGAGAATGTATTAGCAGATCACGAAATGCGCAGTCCGCAGCCCTGGGGTTTTTCTCCAAGGAGATTTCTTTCTAAAGCAGACAAGCCTGTGGTGGTAAAGATGTGGTACAAAGACAATTTATAATTCAAATAGCTCTCTCTACTCGGGCAGCATATCTTCCTTAGCTAGCTGAGCTCTGATTTACTAGCATTATTTCCACAACCATATAGAGAAGGTGAGCCATACTTCTCATGTTTAATTGCCCAAGGATCCAACTACTTCCACAACCTTCCTGTGACAGCTCAGTGTCTTAAAGGAAGCCTACATCATCCAGCTTTTCTGTCAACTTACAGCAGGAGAATCCATTGGGTGCCAAGAGAGATGAGAAGAACCAAGAGTCTACTCCTTATTTTAGGGAAAACACAGGAGTGAGCAGTAGAGCCCCCACGCAATATGAGTAAGAAACCAGAAGGGTTGAATATAGAATCTATAAAAATGTTGATGCAAGAAAAGGAGAGAAATGCACAAAGTACATCTTTTCACGCGCAAAAGAAAGAAAAATTGTACAAGGCCCACAGGCTGAAACTGCAAGCAATCAATTGTAAATCTGCAAAGTGACATTGGGAGTAATAGGTAGTAAACTCAACGCATTGAGCACTTTCCTTATGGGCTCTTCCACTTGTGTTTGCTCAGCGGGAGTCAAAGATAGGAAGTGGTCTGCTTCCTTTCTGTTTCTGTGATATTGTGGTGTTGTGTACTTCTTGTCAACAGTTTCCGGCAGAAGGGGTCCCTTTGCTCTGCCCTAGTTCCCAGCAGAGTCTAGCAACACATCTCTTTCCCTTGCACCCAGAGGCCTGATGTCTTCCTGAAGCTGTGAATCTCCAAGTGCCTTATCATCCCCTGTGGTTCCTTTCATTTGTCACACACCTTTGTAAACGGGAAAGGTTTTTTGTTGTTCTTTGTCCCCCTCCCCCAAATACCAACACTCAATATTGTTCCCTGCTGAGAACTTGACTGACACAATGAACATGCTTTTTTCCCCCCAATTTGCTTATTTGCTTATTTAACTGGTTTTAATCTGTTTCTTCTACTTTTTCTTTCCTTACAAAGTTTAGCCTCTGACTTTGCCTATGTTGTTGACTGACAAAATTCAGGACATTTGTATTTACCCCTTGATTGATATTTTTACGTTAGCAGTTTTTATACTGAATAAATTTGGCCTAAATTATTAGATTGGTGACACTTAAATAATCCTATTTAATATTGCTTAAATTACTTGGCATTCCCTTTATTCTTTTAGAACTCGTTTTGGCACTGAAAGTAAAGTGGCAACGAGAAAGGATGAAAATCATAATGGATATAGTATAAAAGTGGTTTTCCAAATGTATAGCCACTTATAAGCCTACTCTTAAAGAAAATAGCCCCATTACTCAAAATATTAGTAATGGAAAACCTCACTGCTTTCTCATTTCGTAGCCACCAAATTGGCCTCATACATTTTCTATTTCATCAAAACTAAAAAAAAAAAAGCTTTTTAAGAAATGACTATTTAACATATAGAGAAGAACAACAAAGCTGTAAGATATGGAATCAGGCACCATCCTGCTGGTCGGTAGAGCTTTCTGCCAGTGGGTATGGAGAGATTTCACATGCATACTTTGGAAAGAAGATGCTGTTAGTGAAAGGGTATTTTCTAGTGTAGGTCTGATATTCTCAACATGTTTGTGTTCCAGTTGCAAATAGCTCTTTTCAAATGCATTTCCAATGCACCCTATCTTTACCAAAGTAATACAAGGACTTTTCAAAGTGTCAATTAGCAATACGTTTCAAACTCATGGAACAAACGCAATCTGACTCATGTGGGATTTATATTCCATTTATTTCAATAAATGTGATTATATTTAGAAACTTGAACGTTTTATACTATAATTTAAGAGGCTTTCTTCCCAGAGAGAAAATGAAACAGATTTTTAAAAAATGTTTGGCATCTACATACTCAACAACAAATTCAATGTATTAAAATGGTGGGAGGAGGAAGGATTATGAGGTTGGAGATGGACAGAATTAGGTTATTCACAGGAAGTAAAACTTCAGAAGTTGTGGTGGAAAACTGCCTCCATCATCAGATATTACCGACTGCAGTGTGTGTAGCTGCTATTCCTCAGTCCTCTTTCACTTCTGCTTGGACTCCAGACCACCATATTTCTCTAACCAGGCTGGCCGTAAAGATTTGAGAGAACTCTCTAGCAAAATCAATTTGACGGCCTCGTGCCGAGAGTTTTGATTTCAGCCGTCTAGGACAACGCCTCCAGTAATCTGTATTTTTAAACTGCACCCTGGGAAATCTTATGCCCAGCGAAGTTTGGCACTCACTCCTGTAACTCAACAGTAGTGGTAATAGAAGATGAACAGAGCCCAAGTTCTAAATAATGTGGTATTGGACAAACGACTGCACCTTCATGGTTCACATAATTTATTTATGTATTGGGGGAAATCCTTTTACTTTCGTGGCAATTGAGAGGCAAAATTAAAATCAATGCTTGGCACATACAAGGCATGTGCATATGGCACCCTTCCTCTTGCTACGGCAGCTCTACAGTTTTCTAATATTTTTGGCCTGATTTCTGATAGACAAACTGACTCCATTTCCTGATTGCACATTCGTTCTTACTTCTTGCCTGAAGAGATTTTTAACATCAATTGACTGAATGACAGGTCCCTCACTGGCTCTACTGCTGACCCTGTAGAGTCACACTCCAGAAAACCAGCTAAATCCCCTGTGTTTTCTTTAGTGTGTCACCCAACTCTGACACTTCCCATTGCCGGAGGCGTCTGACTCCAGTCGATTTCCACCTCATGCACTGTTAGAAGTATGAAGTATGTTAGAGCTAAGGAACTAAAGCCCAGAGAGCTTAAGTGGCTTTTGTAAAGTCACAGAGCTCATGATAGGCTAGAAACCCAATCCCCATATTTCCAATATTTCATTCCTGAGCTACTTACGTTCAACGAGTCACAGAAAACAAAATTACAAATTAGATTTAGCTCTGACTGTATTCAAAATGAATACAGACTTTTTAAATTCCCAAGCTTAAAATAAGAATAAGGTAAGTATTTATCCCTACAAGTAGAGTCCTTTCTCTTGTAATTTTGAGACAACTTTCATCAGTTTTCTACCCTTATCTATTTTCCAGAGATGACAAAGTGGCAGAATATAGTGATAAAGTAAAGACACTGGTATACACACACACACACACACACACAAGCCCACACATGATAAAATTTTGACAAAAGCTGAGTTCTCGTTTTTATTGGAACATTTACTTTCTCCTTAGAGCCCATTTTGACTTCATCTATCCACATTTACCTATTTAGGAGATTATCTATTATGATATAAGTTTACTTCAATATAATTTATAATATATAATTAGGAAACTAATCTGATACTGCTACTAGAAAAAAATCAATATATAATTTTACATGTTCAAGTATTTGAGCCTAAAGACTATCAAGTATATATTGAATAAACAGCTACAATTTAAGTTCTTAAATGGCATTTCATATAATGGTTACCCATTAAGTATATTTTTAAATGAAAACAGAATAGCTCTAAAGATACTCAGTTCATTATTTTTTAGCATGCATGATACCAGAACATAACCATAAAAAATGTCTTCAGAGTAGTCATCTTCCCTAAATTTTCCTGACTAGACAAGGAATGATGTATTCTGTGTTTGGTAAGTTGCTTGTACACATGCATAATAATTAAACAATTAAAAAAGTAGCTATCTTACATAGAAGACTCATCTCCCTGCAGATGGGCTTGCGCCACTGATTTCCAGTGAGTCAGGGACAAGCACCTGTCTACGGGTCTACAGCATTATTCTTATATGAACTTTTGACAGCTCCGCCTTGCAAATCACAAACCCAGGTGGGCATCTTTGATCCTAAATTAGATAAACTTGGCCCACTTCTTTCTAGTTGACTTGATTTTCCAACACCCGCTTTCCTCCAAAACATCAGGGAGATTAGGGAGAATATCAGAAGTAAGGGGGACCACTGTGCCTCAGCCCCTCTCAGTGCTGCCAGAACTTTCTGAACTGAGTGGAGTTGTGTTGATGGTTGCTTTAATGTTCTCTGATGAACCTTGGTAACTCTGAGCTTTTGGCAATGACTGTACTAAAAGCCAGACCTTGGGAGTGAATGTAGGTCCCCAGATTGACAAATGGATGAAAGAAACAAGCATACAACAAGAACTGAAATAACTATTTTTACCTCATGTTGCACAGTGACATTAGAAAGTAAAGTTTCTGTTCTGTTGGAATAAGGTTATAATGAACTTTTCATTGAAAGAAGTTTTCTTGGGAGAAAGTATCCTTTGATCCAACTTTATAGTGTAGAAATATTTTTTATATATAAAATTTTGTATAATTGTTGTTTTGTTTGTTAGCTTTAAACAGCCTCACTCGCCCAGGTAAAAAGCTGACAGCAGGCGGAAAACTAAAAGAACACTGAGCATTCTCTCGTAACGACCAGTCGTTACCTCCTCACCATTCCGCAGAAAAGGCTCTAAAGTGCTTTCCTATTTGAGTCAGTTCCAGGAATTTCAAATCAAAACATTAGTTATATTTGCATACCAATCATTAATTTAAAGTTGATATTGACTCAGGATATAAAATAAACTCCGACTTACCATCTAAGAAACATCACCGATGTTCTGTAAAATGGTTAGTTGTGAGTAGTGCAAAGACCAGACAATGAAAGATAAAGCTAAGTACAATGAGATTTGGGAAACTTTTGCATAGACCTTTTGCATCACACAAACAAGGGAGGCAAGATAGAGAGGAATCAATTATGAAAATGGAATTTAACTACTGAGGCAATGTATACGTTTTCTTAGATAGGTTATTGCCTTTACATACCATAGAAACTAATTAGACAATTATATGCTTTTTTAATTAAGACTTTATCTAAATGCAAATTCCAGGTGAGCCAGGGTTCTGGGTGCCAAGCTCATGGGTGCGTGCACCCAGCCCATCTAAGGGTCTGTCAGCCCACACCCACCATGGAAGCAAAACCGTTCCCCAGCTGGCAATGAAGGGTTTGGACATCATGGGTGAGGATCTAAGCTTTAAGAAGCAACTTAGAGAAAAATCATACACTATAGGATTTTCAAACACTTTAAAGTCAGAGATTCCCAAGTTCAAATGGAAGCTCTAACATTTCCTACCTGCAAGGGTTAGAGCTGGGTAACTGCCCTAAAGCCTATAGTCTCAAATATCAAGTGGAAACTATAGCAAGATCTGGTGAGACAGATGAGTGGATTAAATCAGATAGTCATGGGTATCCCATCAAAAAGCTGTAAGTGTTAAATATCTTGATTATGATAGTAATGCTCACTAAAGAAAGTATGTAGAAGAAATATTAAAGTGCATTAAAACCTCCATACAACACTGTTAACTTTCTGGTATCATTTGTTAAGATAAATATAGACAAACACGATTTCAACTTTTATGATGATTTTTTTCATAGTTCAGAAGGTTTTTGAAATATTTAGATTTAATAGAACAATATTTCTGGTTTGCATTTTTGCCTTTTTTAAATTTTTCCTTTGAAGGTATTTAATCACCTAAAGTTATAAACATTCACTTAAGTTCTTATTTTATTCTTTCATCATTCTGTTACATTGAAAACGCTACTCTTTCTAAATTTTTTGAGCATGCATTCTCATCAGGGGCCATAGGACTCCCAATGGGGCAAAGTTGTTTGCTGTGAGGAGAGGGACAGGAAAGGTTAGATATTAAAATTGTTCGTGACTTTCCAAAGCACTAGAGTACGTAAGTAGAGGTAGAGTTTATCTGCCTTATCAAAATTTCAGGAAGGGGGAATGAATGAGGAGCAACACACATATCTAAAAAGGCTCCTTGCAGGCTATAATAAAAACAATGATTATAAATGCTGATCTAGAAACTACCTTGATGTATAAAATAAGATATAAAAATCTAGTTTTTCATTACTCTTTAGCCTGGTGGCCTAATAACATTTACTGAACAAAATATCTTTCCCCATTAATTTGAAATGACACTTTGGTACCATACATTTTAATCTGTTCCTGGGTCTGTTGCTCAACTTTCTTTCTATTCTGCCTCAGCTTTTACTCACATTAATTTTTAATAGGGCATATAGCATGCATTTTACATGTTATAAAACATAATGTACATTCCTTACATTAAAGAAGAAATAAAATATTGTACATGATTTGCTATGTAAAAATCATTTTAAGATAAGTACTGGTGGGCTGTTAGGATTTATGGACTTTAAAAAACTGACCCAATATTAAAGACAAAATATTTGGAAAATTCTGAGACAGTACCCATCTTTATCCCACAGTAAAACACTATAGCCACATTCCATTATTCAATAAAAGCTCTACTTTTTTCCTAGCAACAGGAATATATCTCGGCATATATCTCGGGGCTTATCTTGCTAGGAACAGAGTTGCACAGCACTATGGACAATATCTTGATATTTCAAATAGTTCTAAAATTCTGGTGTATGTTTTGTCCCCCATAAAATGTAATTTTTACCTCAATGTTTAAAGATTTCTTAAGACAAGGTCAGCATAGGAGCCACTACAGAAATTATCTCAACAGCACTTCAATAGTTTGAGTTCTAAAAATCCCATGGGAATGGTTACCTTAGGAACCGTTGTAAGAATTGTATCCTACATTAAAAGTGCCTGCTGATCTGTGGAAGCATTGCATGAGTTTGTTGTGCTTCTCAAACTTTAATGAGCCCAGGAATCCTTTGGGGAAGTTTGTTGAAATACAGATTCTGATTCAGAAGTTCTAGATGAGGCCTAATGTTCTGCATTTGTAATAAGTTCCCAAGTCACGGCCAAGGTGCTGTTCACAGATCCCTCTTTGACAAGCAAGGAGTTAGTCGGCATCTATAATCTCATTTTCAATTAGCAACATGGAGGACTCAGAAATATCCAGGGGGGCTAAACGAAAGATGCTCTTTTGTTTTTAAAACATATCACCACACACAGAGACACGCACACAGAGCACACTCACGCCCTCCAGCTTGAACTATTCTAATCAAATTAAGAATTCTCCAAGGTGCCTGTAAGTGACTTTAATTCTGATAATCTGATTTTTCTAACTCTGTAAAGATGGACGAGTGTGCATTCAGGTCAGAGCTGACCCTGAGACAGATCCTAACACAGAATCTGAAACAAAAAAGCGACAACAGCCGGGGGAGACGGCTAAAGTAATCACAGTCCCAAATTCTGCTCTCTAATGTATTTGCCTCTTATTTCCCAATTACTGCTAAATGCTTTCAAGATTTATTTTGCTAGCTTGGAATTGGAAGAAAAATACTTCAATTAATTTTGTAGTATAATCTCTCAAAGCTGTTTACCTTGAAGAATGTGCATTTAATGTTTTTGGTTGACTAATTAGTTTTCAAAATTAAAAACCTCTTAGATCCCTAACAAATTTGTATTAAAATATAATAATGTCATATGGATGTATTATGTGTTTTCCCTTTCACTAAAGAAAAATGTTAGGTAAATATTTTATTTTACTCTGGTAAAATTAGTCTGCTATGAGTGTATGTCATTTCTTAAAATGCATGTGAGGCTTATTTGCATCAGAAACTTCCATGTGTTTCCTGCACTTGCACTTACCTGGCCATATGGTTACTCAATCACATCCCTGGGAAATGGCTCAGAAACTTGCCTTTTTAATAAATGATCCAAGTCACTCTCGATCATATTAAAGCATTCACTTATGTTATTCCTTCATTATTTTGTATTTTAGATATATTTTGCTAAGAAAGTCCGAACTGATATTAACACATTTTTAAGTCTATAGATGATGGAATGGCGACTCCCCAGAAGAAATGTCCATCTAAAACATGTATATGCACACAATCTTTAAAAGATAAATAACTTGAGATGAGAACAGCCTGGATTATGACATGGGCTCTGAATAAGTTACAAACGCCCCTTAATAAGAGAAGACAGACACAAACAAGAAGGGAATCTGAAGATGAAGGCAGAGAATAGAGTAACGGATCGACAGCCCGCAGAATAGCAAGAATTGCCAAAAGCCACCAGGAGCTGAGAAAGAGCTGCTTTAGGAGCTGCAGATGGGCCCAGCCCTTCTCACACCCCGATTTTGGACTACTGGCTTCTGGAGCTGTGAGAAAATAGATTTCTTTTGTTTGAAGCCACGCAGTTTGTGGTAGTTATAGAAATTCTAAGAAACTATTTGAGTCCTACTAAATGTATAGATTATCTTCCATTAACAATAAAAATAATAACCAGTATGTGTTTATTTGTGCGCGAAGCATGATGCGCAGGTCAAGCAGATGTTTAGCTAATTCTAACACTCCTTTTCTTCCACCTTTATTCTTCTTCCCCAAGACACTTTCATGCTTATCTGTTTCCTCTTCTTCTGGGGCAATGAGAGGAACAAATGTGCTTTGATGTCTGCCTAAGAACTTTTATGTGCCAGCCCATGTATCTGAAGTAGAAGTGAGCCAACTTTCAAACATGTGGGATGAGCTGAGAAGTCACTGGCAAAGCTACATTCTAGTCTCAGAACTACAAAACACTGTTGTAGAAAGTCTCTTTTAAATATTATACAGAATAATGTTTGGTCCCCAAATTAATTATTTCTGGAAATTTTACTTATCGTTTGAGAAAAGCATTTCTTTCTACAATTTCACAAGTTGTCTTTTGAAAGACACACACATGTTAAGTACAATCTCATAGTAGGATTAATATCACGGCCTTTTAAAGGTTGATTAAAATATACACAAAATCTAGGAATCTTATTCTTGTGATATTTAGGTTATTTTTATATTTCTCTATAGTCGAATAGCCAGTCAATTAATGGAACTATAAATATTTATCCTATGTCTGTGTTTGCAACATGCTAGCAAAGTTATAATAAGTAATAAGATACAAGTAGAGAGAACACAGACTCTGAATTTAAATGCCAGAGACTGAATCCACAGCTATGACCCCCCCAGGTCTGCTTCAACTTCCCTTAGTCATTAGTGAAAGTATAGGAATAGCAGCCATTGAGCACGTACCGTTTTAAAATATCAATTAATAAATTAATCCTCACAAAGTTAGATTTTATTTAATTCCCATTTTTGCAGTTCAGAAAATGAAGACTCAAGCTCCATAAATTTCCCAAGGATACATAGCCAGTTAGTGACAATTACAGAATTGAAACTCAAGGATCCCTATATTGAAAGCTTGCAGTTTTAACTATCACGCTATGCTTCCTTTCTTCACTGTTATTAAAGTTAGGTAGTTAATTATTGCTTGTATTTATAAAAATCTATCTCCAAAACATCAACGCAATCAATAGTTCGCACTTTAAAAAATAGTTCCAAGGGCACATTGAGTACCATTGTCTCTAATGATTTCAGAATATGAATGGTAAATACCATCAGTTTTCAGAAAAATTAACATTGGGAGATGTAAGCGAAGCCTGCTGGAGGGACTTCTAAGAAAGGCTTCCGTCTCTGATGAAAGAAATGCTCAGGAAGAAACCGCACATCCTGCCTTAGTGGGCTTGCAAGAGAACAGAACGCCAGCTGCTGCCGCAGCAATATTGCGACCATGTGGGAGCCAGCCAGGGGCAGGAAGCCCACAGGCTCAGGAATGCAGGGCTGCAAGATGGAAAGCAATAGGTTCTTTGATGATTTTGGCACCGATTTACTCTAAACTTGTAATAAGGAAATAACGTATCCCTGTTGTTTATGCCACTCACAGTCAGTTAATACCTCGATTACCATTTGAACCACAAAGCACCTGAAAGTATATAAAAGCAAAAACTCACAACGTTCTCGCCCTGGCCAGGGTGGCTCAATTGGTTGGAGTGTCATCCTGTAATCAAAAGGTTGCAAGTTTGATTCCCAGTCAGGGCACATGCCGAAGTTGGGTGTTCAATCCCCGACCCTCAATTCCCAATCCGGGTCTTGGCGTGAACGAGATGCAACCAATCAACACTTCTCTCCCACGCTGGTGTTTCTCTCTCCCTCTCTCTCTAAAGTCAATGAGCTGTCCTTTTGGGTGAGGATTAAAAGAATTAAAAATAAAATATGAACTTTCTCTAACAACTGCGCATTATTTAAGCAGTTTAACTGCAATATTTCATTAAAATATAAAGGTTTAAAAGTCAAAACTGACCATGACTTTAGAAAAAAATCAACCTTTAGCTGACTTCCTTTAATGACTTCACTCAAGTTTTAAAAATAAATATTTGAATTTTATTTATTATAATGTAGAATTTGAAGACAACATATGGGAAAGCTAGTAAATCACTGAAAGACCAAAGAAAAATCAGTATTATTCCTGATAATTTTCAAATTGCAAAAGCCCATTATTTGACACCCAAAAAGATTTTCAAATACATTAATCTCCATTATGCCCAAATCTCAGGGATACCTATAAGCAAACTTGCTATTTCATTAAGATAGCAGAGATTAAAAAACAGTCTGCAGGTGATTTATTCTGTCACATGTTATTTTGAGTTACTTGCCCATGAGATTGCTCTGCAAATACGTTAAAATTCATTCATGTCTGCCAATTATTTTCTTAGATTGCTAAATCTTTATCTACATTATTCATATCTGTCTGTATCCCAGGGAAGCTGTTTGAAAGCTAGAAAGTATAAGCCTCATAAAGCATATAGTACTAACCTTCGATACAGAATTAAAGAGACAAGGGTATTTGTGCCCAGATGTAACCAGACTCTGCTAGCGTTTCCCAAAGGGCTGAATGGATCAACATGTTAGCATACCTGTTACCTCTTTATGACACACCAGTGGGCCATGAGCCACCACTTAAGGAGTTCTGGTACAGATTACACTTGACATTTAATTAACACGATATACTGTGGCTTAAAGATGGAGTCTCCAAAAAAAAAAAAAAAAAATGGAATCTTCTCCTAAGAGTGCAAGTCACCACAAAGATGATGGTAAGCAGTGGGAGAAAAGTGAGGGGGGAGAGGTGAGAATTCTTTCATTTGAAGGTAGAATGTACCAAGAGCAAGTCTTTTGTATTAGGACAGAATCTTGGTGTTGGCAAGAAATAAACTTGAGCGATGCATGGGGTGTTGTCATTTAAATACTTTTTAATCTAGTCTGGTGGAACCTTTTCCAGATTCTTTGATGGGGTAACAGAAATGAGGCAATTTTGTGGAGGCCCTCAAGAGGAGTTGACCTGAGACCAAGGGAAGAACCATGGGCCAGCACTCATTTCCAGCTCTAGATAGAGAGGCCTCAAGCATTAGCCCAGATGACAACATCCAACTGAAACTCTAGTGAGACCCCCTGCCCCACAACCCACGAAGAGGCAAGCAGTGATGCTAAGGAGAGCCTGGTCAGAGGGAAGGGGATTGGCTGCTGAGGGCAAGGAAGCAAAGATCTTTGCTGGTGTTGTCAACAGAAATAAAAATTGCATGGTTTGGCGCTCCTGTGATGATATATGTGTCAGAGAGTGTGTGAGTATATACATGTACTCTTCACCATGTCAATATCCCGTAATTATTTATATGCCATAGCCGAAGCAATTAAGTCATTCCATTTGCCAGTTAGAGTACTGCTTAAATTTCAGTGAAGGTGCTAATGGTTTCATTTAATTACATATGCCATCCCAATTACAGATATCGGCACTGAAATGTCTGAAATATAGAATGTGTCAGCAGCAACCCTACTCTTGGAAATCGGAAACCATTTTCATTCTGACGCGCCCCAGTGTCTACACAGAATGTCTTTTTTAAGTTGCTACTACAAAGAATGGAAAACCATAAACCATGACATTTTTCCTTCTTTAGAAGTTCACTAGCATATGCATGTGCTTGTGTACGTGAACCTGTATATTCACTGACGGATTGATCTAGAGTTTCTTAACTGTAGCCTCTAGAATCAAATACCACATAGCAGCGGTCCTGCACCTTCTGGACCTTTCTGACACCACGGACCAGTTTAGTGGATGATGAGGGGGAGGTAGGCAGGAGGCAGAGGTCAGGTGAGCTTTGCTTGCATCTGGGTCCCTAACAGGTGGCATGCCATGCCGGTCCAGGGTCCGGGACCGCTGCCATATTGCAAGTTGCCAGTTTATGTTATGTAAAAATAATGGCAATTTTTAGCACAGAGTAAAAGTAGAAACAAGGATTTGGCAAAACTTGACAACAGAGCTATTGTTAGATATTATGGTCTAGTAACAAGTGAACACCAAACCCAAGCATAATTTATTATAGTCAATTATATTTTAAAATAAAAGGCAGTATAGAGAATTACTTTAAATTGAGTAATAAGGTCTTATTATTTCCTCTTCAAGGAATAATAATAATATATATTTCCTAACCAAATGTTCTAATATGTGGCCTTCAGTATTTTTTTATTTTTTAGATTTTTATTACTTTCCTTATTTTTAGAGGGGAAGGGAGGGAGAAAGAGAAGAGACAAACATCAATGTGTGGTTGCCTCTCATGTGCCTCCTACTGGGGACCTGGCCTACCACCCAGGCATGTGCCCTGACTGGGAATCAAACTGGTGACCCTCTGGCTCTCAAACCCATGCTCAATTCACTGAGCCACACCAGCCAGGGCTGGTCTTCAGTTTTTAAATTAAAGAGAGTTTAGAGACAAGTATGATTCCAGGAGCAAAGATCTGGCACACACAGAGCTACCCACAGAAGCCTTTAAGTACCTGGGTTACTTCCAGGAGCGCAACTGCTGACCTTCCCAGGAATCTTACCCACTTCATAAGTAGCGAGAAGTGTAAGAAGTTAACAGTCCATCACAGGACACAGGCTAGCTAGAAAATGCATTTTTGCTTATAATTTTGAAATGCTTGGTGAAGACTATCCCTGTGTAGTTATGAAGGGGACTGTGCACACATTACTGTGTGACTCTTCGCAATACACTCATCCTATTCCACGTTTTTACGACCCACATACCAGATATTTGGGGCTGGTTCTAAATTCTTTTCCCTTGCTACTTATAATGTAAATTCTCTATTATTCTTTGACTATTATTCTTTTTCTTTTTTGATAACACATGTGATTTTAGGAGCCAGGCACTAAAATTTCAAGTCTATTCCATAAATATGGATTGCATTACTATATGCAAGACAATTCTGAAGGCTCTTAATGAGTACAAAGTAGGTAGCATTGAGCATCACAGTTGTATATGTTACTAGTGATTTCACAAGCCAACACATTAAGTCTGGACTCTCTAGTAAGTACATTCATATCAGTAAACGCAGTCATATTTACTGCTATATTCTGCCTTCTGCCCTCTTTGGCCTAGCACCCTTCGCATTCACTCTTACACATGGTCCCAGGAGTTCTGAAGATATGCAACAGCAAAGTCTTGCAGAATTTTTTTGTATGTAAAAAATTTTCTGTACACCTGTCCCCTTGACCATCCTGAGATTGCATTACTTACAATGAACCTAGAAATAACCAGAACTGGTTGTGATCAGTCTGAAAGAGAATGAATACCCACTTGTAAAGCATCTTCCCCAAGTGAAGTTACCACAAAATTTTCAAGCAAGGATAAGATAGTCACATCAGATGTGGGAGGGCAAGGTGCTTTGCGGTGGGAAGGCTCAGAGTTACGTGAAGTTCAAGTCAGTCACTTTTGATGGATCCAATCATATGTTCCCATTCCAAGTGCAGGGCTCTATTCTTTCCCACTTAATGCCCTAACTTTCAAATTAAAAAAAAAAATGTAGGAAGACTATGAATTAATTGACTTTAAAATTCTACAACTGATTCAGTGCAATTTTATATTTAATTTTAGCAATATCAGCCCTGCTGCTCCAATAAGTGAGAGAATATTTAGGTATGTCATGGAAGCTCTCTGGTTCTCAGACCATGACTTCAGCTGAGCGTTCAAGGTCCTGAGCTCATCATTTTCTTTCTGCAGGCTCTCCCGCGTCCCCGGTGTCATCCATTCCACACCATATTCCTTGTAGACATCTTACCCCTGCAATGTTCTAACAGTGCAGCCATGTGAGCTTCCGAGGCACTTGCTTCAGCTGGCTTTTCATCACAATTAACCACAGGCGATAACTTGATTAATTATGATTTCACTGCACACAATACATACTGGCATCCCATTTCCCATTGGCAAAGAGCTCTGCATTATGGTCCAGTCTTAGGGCATGAGCAAACCAATCCAAAACTCCAATCATCAATATAGTAGCAACTCCGTATTAGTCAGAAGACAAAAAACACATAACAAATTTACCTGAAAGAATTCATTATTAAGAATTACCTCCAGATTACTATAAAGGGGTACAAAAATAAACTCTAAAGAATATAGGAATAGCATATATAGGACTGAGGGAGAACAATCAAGGAAGAAAAATAATCTGGAAGAGCCCCCCACTCCTCCCAGGGCAGAGATCAGACCTCGTTAGAGGGGAAGCAGCAAGGGCCTCTGACTGATAGAAAAGTCTACTGAGGTGCTAAGAAGCGAGGGCTAGCAAGAGAAAACCACCGTCTGTGGGGCCTGCAGAACTCAATGAGACCTACAGAACTCTCTGGGTGTTGCAGGGAAAGTATTGTCAGCCAGGAACACTGCCCAGGAAGCTTCTTACAAAGGTGTTGCCACTGAAACCCTGTGGGGATGAGTGTTCCTGGATGTCCTGCATGCTAACCAAGCACCACAGGACACGCACAGGGAATCACCCTAGACCTAAGCACAGAAGTCCCTTCTTCCTGCAGATTCCTTCTAGTACCTTCTACCAGCAATGGTTAACATCACACCAGTAAGCAAAGGAGAAATGTTCACGAGGTCTGGATCCAGTCTCATGAGCCAGGCAATGATGAGTAGATTTGGAATGAAAGGCAAAAATTTTATAACTGTCCCAGGTGCAATTAATTTACACATATTTCATGTAGTGAGAACTGAAAACAACATAATCCCTCTTCCCTGTAATAATAGTTCTGGGACCAAATGTAGTTTCCTGCCTCTGTGTTAACCAACACTTTGACCAAGCAAAAAGAATTTCATTGTGTGTGCTCCAGGAAATAAGACTGCTCTCGGACAATAAGACTGTGAGCAGCCAAACAGGCTACTTACCAGGAGTAACAATTTGCTCATTAAGATGTGTGTCAGCAGCCTCGCCTTCAGTATCTTCATCCCAAAGTGATGGCTCTTAGTTAAAAGCTTCGTAAATACTAACCAGTTCCTACTCTGCAAGATCCATCATAAACCATCCAGCCCAGAACTTACATCCATAAAAATATGCTCCCCTGACTTTCCTCTTCTAAGACTCTATCAAAATACCCTTCTCCCTTATTGCAGTGAGCAAAATTAATGCAGCTTGCTCCAATCCTAAATTTTTCCCGTGGTCTTTTGAGGACTTGAGGGTCAACAACAGAATACATAATCCTATCGGCAGAAGCTGTTGGACTTGCACTTGAGGGTAAGGTACAAGGCTGGCCACCTGAAGGCAGCAAGGGCTCTCTGTATTGCGCTTGCCTTCTAAGAATATCTTTTCCTTGCAGTGTCCTAACACTTACACCTGGGCTGATAATGTATTCCCAGGCTCTTGTTCCAGCGGCTGTGAAGAGCAAATGAAAAAGCTGCTTCACTGAGAAGCCTCTGGGTGATATTGGGTACACATAGTGCTTTTTTAGAGTCTAGGTGTAGCATTCAGTAGAGGATTACAGTCAGGAAATCCAGCACTCTCTGCATCAATGACTGACAGCAATGAGACCATCAGGAGACAACAGCCCTGAGCCTAGACATCTGCCCCTCAGGGCGCGAAGTCTTCATCCCCAGGGGCAACCGTGGGGCCTTTTATGCAGCTTCTCAGGAACCAGAGGCAGATGCAAAATAGATGGGGGCTGAATTACAGATCTGCTGTCCTGGGTAATGGATGAAAGGGAGAGAAAGTAGAAAAGGTAAATTAATGGATATTAAAAAGGCAGAGAAATAAGCTCATGAAAAAGATGTTCAACATCATTAGCCATTAAGGAAATGCAAATGAAAGCCACAATGAGATATCAGCACACACCTATCGGAATAGTCTAAGTGAAAAATGGTAATTGCATGGAATGCTAGCAAGGGCATGGAGAAAGTGAATCACTCATACATTGCTGGTGGGAATGCAAAATGCTACAGCCACTCTGAAAAACAAGTTGGTAGCTTCTTCTACCACTAAGCATGCAATTACCATAAGCCCCAGCAACAGCATGCTTGGGTATTTAACTCAGTGTAATAAAAACTAGGTTCCTCTAAAAATCTGTACACAAATGTTCATAGTAGCTTTATTCCTAATAGTAAAAACTGGAAATGATCCAGATGTTTTCCAATGACTGAACGGTGAGACAGTTTTGGTACATCCACACCACAAAAGGTTACCCAGCAGTAATGACTGAACTACTGATACACACAACAACTTGGATAAATCTCAAGAGAATTATGCTGATTGAAAACTACTACCCAATGCCAAAAGGTTTCTTACTGTATTAATCCATTTACACAGCATTCTAGAAATGAATAAAATTACCGAAATGGAGAACTGACTCCTGGTTGTCAGGGGTCAAGAATGGTGGAGGCAGGAACATGGGGGTCTTGGAGTGATAAATCATTCTGTAACTTGGCTTCAGTCATTGTCAGTATCCTGGTAGGGATATTATACTATAGTTTTATAAAATGTTACCACTAGAGACACAGGGTGAAGGTGAAGTGTTCTTGGGCTAAGTCTGCATTATTTCTTACAATTTCATGTGAATCTACAACTATCTCAAAATTAAAAGTTTGATTATAAAGTATAATAAGAGACAGGGAAGTACCAGCAAGAAGACAGACAGCGCCCTTCCTTAGTCATCTTTCCCAAAGACTTATAGAAAGAGCCTGTGTGGACTAAAGAGGAGTGGGTTGTTTGTTTCTTGTCTGGAGACAGGAAAGAGGATGGTTGCCTGGAGAAGAGTTAGAAGGTAAGTCAAGAGTGTCGTTAGGGCCTTTGCTTTTGTATGAAGTCTCTCTCCTCCATCAGTGATTTCTATTATTTTTTATTGTTGTGCCATTACAGTTGTCCCCATTCCCCACCCCTCCTTATTCTCCCCTGCCCTACCGACCCCCACCTCCCACATTCAATCCTCCCCTGCTCCCACTGTCTTTGTCCATGGGTCCTTTATGCATGTTCCTTGATGACTTTCCCCCTTCTTTGCCCCGTTAGTCCCCTCTCCTCTCCCCTCTGGTTACTGTCAGTTTGTTCTTTATTTCCACATCTCTGGTTATATTTTGCTTGTTTGTTTTGTTTATTAGGTTCCACTTTAGGTGAGATTGTATGGTACTTGTCTTGAATGGCCTGGCTTACTTCACTTAGCATAATGTGCTTCAGTTCCATCCACGCTGTAGCGAAGGGTAGGAGATCCTTCTTTCTTTCCACTGTATTCCATTGTGTAAATGTACCACAGTTCTTTGATCCTCTCATTTACTGATGGGCACTTAGGTTGCTTCCAGCACTTGACTATTGTAAATTGTGCTGCTATGAATTTCAGTAATGACTTCTTTTTCAAGGCCTTTTAAATTTGGACATGGGTTTGTTTTAAATTCAGCACTGTGGAGAGGTAACAGGAAACTGAAGGCTCTGCCTCACCATATCAGGTCCCAACAAGCAGGACTTATAAAATGAATGACTCAAATGGACCAGACCCTCACTGGACCCACATGCTGACTCTTGCCTAACCAGAGAACAAAAGGATTTGCTTTGAACCAACAAAGGATTTGTTTTAACCAACTATGTAGAGAACTGTGGATTCATTTGTCCTATCTCGAGAACAAATTTTCTATCTTTAATTAGCATATCCACACGAAATTGTGCTTTTTACCATTTAAAATCCCCTAACTTGCCCCTGCCAGTTGCCCTGGCAGGCATGGCTCTGTGGGTTAGAGCATCACCCCATAAACAAAAGATTGCAGGTTTGATACCTGGTCAGGGAGCATAGGAGAGGCAACCAATCCATGCTCTCTCTCTCCCTTCCTCTCTGGAAAGCAATGAAAAAATGTTCTCAGATAAGGGTTTTAAAAAATCCCCTAAGGTTGCCATTTTGGCAAGTTATTGGTGAATTTCTTCCCTGAGCGGGTGTGCCCATGGACTTCCCCATGCACGTGTTTCCTTGTCTGGCAGGTAAATAAACTCAGCTAAAAAAAAAAATAAAAACTTGGCTTTTTTTATTATTTTTTATTCTTGCCAAGTTTTACGATGCAAGCAAGAAGACAAAAAGTGCTGGTAAAAGGGCCCGATGATATGGACCATAAACAATGTGTTGTGTTCAATACAAATTCAGAGGGAAATTTAATAAACATTTAAGAAATCTGAAGTTACAAAGCCCATTTTAATCTGAAGTTTAAAACAATTAAATATCTATTATAATAAATGATAACATCACTATATTTTATTATTTTGTTTCTAACTTCTTTGTCTATATTAAATAAACACTCCTTAATTTCATTCTTCTTAAATATCTGCACTGGTCCCAGCTGCAGTTATTAAGAGAGCTTTTCATTTCTTGTGCAGTTTTGATAAGAGTTGTTTTTATGAGAACGGTTATTGCTAACCCATATCATTAGAGATGCATAATAATTACTTAATGAATACAATGTCAAAATATTTATTTCACTTTAAATCTTCCAAAATGATAGAAAAGTCTTATACAAAATAAAGCTATACAAAATAATGTGAAAAGTCATCAATCAAGTTCATGGATAAACTAATACCACATAATCAAACTATTTGAAGCTGTTGACAGCAATTCACCTCACAAACAGACCGAAGTATGTGGCAGAAGACTAGTTTTTAGCCTTAAGTGCCTGCTGCATTTGGTCAGTTCTATCATGATTTACTAAGCACTACGGTGAAACAGGGCTGCACCACAGTTTGATATCAGGTGGCATGATTCCTCCAATTTTGTCCTTTCTCCAGATGGCTGTGGGTTTGTCATTGGTGGCCTTTATTATGTTGAGGTATGTTCCCTCTATTCCCACTTTGCTGAGAGTTTTTATCATACGTAAGTACTGGATTTTACAAAAAGTTTTTTCTCATCTATTGATATGGTGATACGGTTTTTATCCTTCATTTTGCTTATGTGGTGTATCATACTGCAAGGCCATAGTAATCAAAATAGCATGGGACCAGCATAAAAATAGAGTTCTAGATCAATGGAGCAGAATAGAGAGCCCAGATTGGGAGGGGGACCCCATGGCTTTATGGCCAATTAATATTTGACAGAGGAGGCAGGAGCAAAAAGTGGGGTAAAGACAGTTTATGAAATAAATAGCATTGGAAAAAATGGACATATAAAGGCAAAAATAATGAAACTAGACTACCTTCTCACACCATACATGAGAATAAACTCAAAATGGATTAAAGACCTAAATGTAAGACTCAAAAATCACAAAAATCCTAGAAGAAAACATTGGCAGTAAAATCTCATACATTTCTCAGAGCAATATTTTTTCTAATATATCACCTCAAGCACGAGGGAAGCAAAAGAAAAAAATAACGAATGGAACTACATCAAACTAAAAAGTTTTTACACAGTAAAGAAAATCAACAAAATGAAAAGACAACCCACTGAATGAGAGATTTGCCAATGATACATCGGATAAGGGGTTAATCACCAAAATGTATAAAGAACTTACACAATTCAACACCAAAAAAAAAAAAATTTAAAAAGGGCAAAAGGCCCTAAACAGACATATCTCCAAGGAGGACAGACAGATGGCCAATAGACATATGAAAAGATGCTCAATGTCACCACTCATCAGAGAGATGTGAACTGAAACCACGATAAGACATCATCTCACAGGGATCAGAAGGGCTGTCATCAGTAATTCAACAAACCACAAGTTCTGGCAAGGATGTGGGACCCTCACGTACTGTTGGGGGGAATGCAAATTCGTGCAGCAACTGTGGAAAAGAGTATGAAGTTATCGCAAAAAATTAAAAATGGAACTGCCTTTTGACCCAATGATGCCACTTCTGGGAATATACCCTAAGAATCCCAAAACACCAAATTGTAAGAGTATATACACCTCCATGTTCATTGCAGCATTATTTACAATAGCCAAGATTTGAGAGCCCCCCCGCCCCAGTGCCCCCCAGTAGATGAGTGGATAAAAAAGCTGTGGCACATTTATACAAGCGAATACTACTTGTCCATACAAAGAAAGAAACCTTATCTCTTGTGACAGCATGGATGAACCTGGAGAATATTATGCTAAGTAAAATACGCCAGGTAGAGAAAGACAAGTACCATATGATCTCACCTGTATGTGGGATCTAACGAACAAAATAAACAAACAAAACAGAAGCAGAGGAGAGGAGGTGGGTTTGGAGGGGGTGGGGGAAGGGGAGGGGAGAGGATATAGACAACTGTAATTGAACAACAATGAAGTAATTAAAAAAAAACAAACAGAAGCAGACTCACAGACACAGAGAACAGACTGACAGCTGTCGGAGGAGAGGGGTTTGCCAGGCTGGGTGAAATAGGCGAAGGAATCGAGCGAAAAAATGTCTTAAATTTTTCGAAAAGGGCTGGGCATGGTGATAAATTTTATACGCTGTTCCTGCCTGTGAGGGGGTTACATATTAGTTAAAGTTTGGTCAAAATTATCTAAATAGTACACTACTCTACTTTCTAAAAATTTAGGGCATATACCTGTCTTTATACTCTTTGTAGAAATGAGATAATGATAGTTGAATTACATTAAATCTTTAATTTGCATCATAATCTTCTGATAGTAAAAGGAAAGATGTAAGGGAAAAACATGTTATTACTTCAAATCATTTTCCCCGACTGACCCAGATTATGACACTACCCTCAGATTTATCATCCAAATCAATTTTATGCACTCTTCAAGACACACAGAAGATACTGTATTTTATCAAATCTGTGACTGTAGTATCCATCATTATTATGTGTTCTGTTTAACAGGGGGAAATCCTGCCAATTAAACTAGGACATGCCATCAAATTCAGTCTACTCATTAATTTTAAGATGTATTCTGGTTTCAGAGGTGGTAAAATATTTCAAAGAAAATGGGTATACTAGAATTGATGAACTGTAGCGTTCCTTACATATTAGAACTCTGAAGAGCTGCTTGTCCACAGAGCTGTGTCCCCCACCCTCACAACTGTGCCAGAAACTAAGCCTCTCAAGTGCTATTCAATTTAGGAGAACACACAGACTCAAGGGCAAGGCGCAAAGCCTCACCTAAACATCGAGGCAGTGACTTTCAACCTGCATTCCACAGGAATTTTTAAAACACACAATAGTATTTAATCAGGGGCACTGACCTCTTTTCCTTTAGACTGCCAAGTGAAAAAATTGACAACAGCCAACACAACAATATCCGTCCAATGTAAATAAATCAAAATCACACCTGTTTTTGGTCAGATCAGCAAAAGATATTTCTTTTGGTGTGCCACAGAATTTTAGTAATTACTTTATGTGGGCCTTGAGATGAGAGGTAGAAAATTTCTGCATTAGGTGATCATAAACCTTCCTCTAGAGTCCTCTCATCTCCAACATGGGAACACTGATTATTAAAAATCATAGCAAGAGAATGTATATAATACAATATGTCATGTTCATAATAATTGTAATAGAACGCTAATAATCCAGTACACTTTCTGAACTGAAATAAAATCAAACTCTTAAATTCTCTTCACTTCCCAGCATTACTTTTTAAAAAATAATCATCTGGATCTTTTCAGCTTAAGTTTTTAGCCTACAACATTTATTAGCATGTAAGGAGATAATATATATTAATGAGTATTCAAATTTAAACTATTTTATGTTGAACATCATGTCTTTAAGTAAACAGCGTTCCTACCACTATATATATAAACTTATATATGAATTATCTATAAATATATATAATCTATATATAAATTATATATAAATACATACACAATTTATAGATAAATAGATAAAATATATTAATTTATATGTATATAAATTAATCACCTAAAAGAAAAACTACTCTTTGATCATATTTTTTCATGAATGATGTTTCTTGTTATACCATTAAAAAAAAAACAAATAGCCCCAGGTCAGGTGGTTTCATTGGTTGGAGGGCCGACCTGTAGAACAAAGGGTTGAGGGTTTGATTTCTGGTCAGGCCACATACAGGAGGCAACTGGTCGATGTTTCTCTCTCTCATTAATGTCTCTGTCTCTCTCTCTCTTCAGCCCCCTTCCTCCCTCCCTCCCTCCCTCGCTCCCTCTAAAATCAATAAACAAATAAGGGAGGACCCCCAAACCCAGAATCTATGTATTGAAAATTGTGTGTTTATTCTTACATGTTTAAACTTCAGTCACCTTCAAAGTACTCTCCATTTGATGCAATGTACCTATCGAGATGTTTTTTCAACTGTGCAAAACAGTTTTTGAACTCATTGATTTTGATGCCTTTTAGTGCTTCTGCCGTTTTTTGTTTAACCTCTTCCACATTGGCAAAACTTTTCCTTTGAGGACTTTTTCCATCCAGGGAAACAAACAAAAACAGTCGCTCAGGGTGAGAGCAGGTGAATAGGGAGGGTGGGGCATAGGGACAGGCTGTCTTTGGTCAAAAACTGCTGAAACTCAAGGCGGTGCAGGCAAGTGTGCTCGTGGATCATCCATCATGAAATGGGCAAAGACACTGAAAAAGTCTTCAGAAAAAATTCAGTAAGGCTGAACACAGCCTCTCACAACAACACCAGCTAGAGCACAGATACAGATGGGTTCCTAGAACACTCAGCTAGTGGAATCAGCTTGTACTACAGAGAGCCCACTCTCTGGAAAATAATTCTGGGTTTTTTGAGTCCCTCCTCATATCCTCAGGTGAGGATTAAGAGAAAAAAGAAGAACCAAGTATACTTTCATCAAATCATTCAAATCACAAGAAAAAATTTTACCTTTTCATGTCCTTGCAGAACGAGCAGAAAATATATGAACTTAGCTCTCATTCTACCATGCATAAATCTAGAATTAGCAAGGTTACACTTTGCTATCCCCATTTTATTATACTACTTTTTTTCTTTAACCTCCCATCCAAAATTAGCATATCTATAATTCAATTATCACATCAATTCTTAACATATCATGCGCTTACACTATCCCAGGTATTTTCACATATATTGCCTTTTGAAGACATATGGTGTTTAATTCTTGTCATTCTATTTTATGGATGCTCTGTGAAACTTTGTCTTGTCTACCTTACTATGGAAGATACTGAACAGAAATTAGCAGAGTATCTTCCTTGTTCTTTTTATAATCCTATAAAGGTATAATAAATGATTAGGCAATAAATATATTACAATGACAAGGATAATTTTTAACTCTGAGTGATTTTCCATTTTACTTCAGTTTCCAAGACTAAGGATTTTACTCCCTCTTCATTTAACCACAGAACTTTAGAGACTCAAAGCACTTAAGAATCAATCCACTTATTTTAGATGATTTCACCCATCAAGAGTCACCATTTCCTGAGGACTTACCATGTACTGAGCATTCTATAAAATGCTTGGCTTCGGGTACTTCACTCAGTACTCACAATGACCCAGAATATAATTATTGGCTCCATTTCACAGTTGACAAAACTAGATACCAGAGAAGTTAAGAAATTGGTCCTAGGCCATCCCACTTCCTAATGACAGAACTCAACTATATTTCTGATGTGCCCATTCACACCCGAGTGTACGCTCTTTTCACTATACGTTCTGTCATTGGGAACATCAATAACAACTACTAAAATGTATTGTGAACCCTAGTACCAATGTTTTTACAGTCATATACTTATTTCTTTCCTTTTATTCACTTCCACTTCCTTATGGATAAAGGAAACAATATTACTACTTTCCCTTCATATAAAATAATGAAAATATTATCTACCATCAATCATTAAAACATGTTCTTGAAGACACTGAATAAATTCAATACCAATAAGTCATATTCTTTTACTTCTTTAAATCAATTTCTCTAACCATGTTGCCTATTTTCCTGATTATCTGATAATGGCCAGAAAGATCTAACTGTGGCTTCTTCATTAAGCACTGACTAATTAATTTCACATCATAATTCAATAATGTACAGAGGTATTGGCCCACCACCTATAGATACTCTTAACCGCACACGCCGGTTAGAAAGCTAAGATGGTAAAAATTAAATTAAATTAAAGCATCCAGGGATAATGGTTGTGTGCGGCTTCCATATATTTTTTTATTTTTTTCCCCCGTACATTCTGATCTCCAGCTTCCTACTTCACAAAGAAGGGAAGTGTTTAGTATCAGACTGTGTGGGTAACAACCTTCGTATGTGGGACTCCAGTGAGGGTTCCTTCCCAGGCTCTTTGCAGCTCTACCTACACTCTCTGCTAAATGGCATCGTGGATACTAACGGTTTCAGCTTCACATTTTTTAAACATATAATCTTTACTATATTTTTCCATTATCATTCAGTTCCTTTATACTCCGCTCCCCCCCAGCAATCAAATTTTATACATACACTTTCCCAATCATCTATCTCCATTCTAGGATACCCTCCTGAGTTTCACACCTGTTTGTATCGCTCCGAGAATCTCTAAGTAGATGTGTCACAGGGTGTATCTAATACCGAGCTATCTGTACTCCTCCAGCAAACTTACTACTCCTCCAACGTTTTCTCTCCTGTAAAATCCATCCAGTTGCTGAAGGTAGAAACCTGAAATTCATTCTTTCACTTCCTTTTCTTCATCCCACACATCCCAAAATTCCTCTACCGCCTTATTATTACCACAGTCCTCACTCTGCCCAAACTGAAGCCATTGCTGTCCTAACTGCTAAAATAGCCCACACATTTGCTTCGGTGAAATCTGAATCCACTCTATCCACTCAAATTCTTTCTTAACCCTAAACAGAGTGATCTTTTTAAATGCAAAACAGATCACTTAAGATCTTTCAATGATTTTCAACCACCTTTTCATGAAAGTCTAAAATCCTTAATATGGCTTACAGGGTCCCTTCTGATCTGGCACTTTTCCACTTTGTTCACTGTCAAACTTTTAATTGAGTTATAATTGACACATCATGTTAGTTTCAGGTGTACAATGTAATGATTTGATATTTGTATATACTACAAGATGATTTCCAAAATAAGTCTAGGTATCATCATCATACAAAGTTAAAAATGTGTTTTTTCTTATAATGAGAACTTTTCATAGTTACTATCTTGGCAACTTTTAGCTATGTGCTACAATGTTATTGAGTCTAGTCATGTTGGACATTACATCCCCATGACTTATTTATTGTATAAATAAAAGTTTGTACCTCTTGATGGCCTTCACCTATTTTGCCCACCCCCTCAAAACCCCTCCTTCCGCTGTTCCCCACATCCAGAAGTTTTGTTAGTTTGTTTTGTTTTGTTTAGATTCCATACATAATTGAAATCACATGGTGTCTTTCTCTGAATTACTTCACTTAGCACAATACTCTTGCATTGAAAAGAAAATCATTATCCCCCAAAAAATAATACAGTTAAATAGCATATGACTAAAGTGGCATATAGCTTATAAACTTTTTCAGTCTTATCAAAATTGGCAATTGTGAAATTACTAAGTTTTTTAACAGAAATTGAGTTAGAGGCTGCCTTGTTATTTCCAACATCCTTTTTTACATGATTTCTAAGGTTAATTTCAATCTAGTTTTCTGTGTATTCGATAATATATAATTACATTGGTTTCTGACACGCAATTAGACATAATCTTGACTTAGAGCCGTTGGAGAGCATCAAAATTTCAGTTTCTATATTGCTTTATATGATCTATTTTTTAATGTTGTAACATTTATTTGCATAGTGCTTTCAAAAGTAAATATATAGCCACCATTTTCTTCTACTATAGATCTGTAGCTAGAAATGTATATCAGTTTTCATTTTACTGAGATCATGACACTATCCTAAATAATCTGCAAGAAAAATGTTCACATTATTCATTAAAAATACAGATTGAATTTTCATTTCAATCCCATTTTAATATGTCCTTTTCAATTATATGAATATATACCAAGTCAAATGGTTTCAGGTGATAATAATCTGGAGTGATATTATCCAAATACTAGCAATCAAGCTAATATCAAAAGAACACTATACAGAAGGGATTTGAAGTATACTAACCAAGAATATTACCTGAATATTAATAACTAAACAAGGAGAATAAATATATCTAAGAATATGATCCATACCATTTTACAACATGAAATAAATAAAAGTTTTGCTGTAGGTCAATGCACTCAGATATCCATAGAATTGATAAAACATTGATTTTTAAATGTTTTTAACTTAAGGTAATAACTGGTAAAAAGAAGAATCACCTATGTCTTCAACTAAAAGGAGGAGAAAAAACTTAGAAATGATATTCTATGTTTAGAAGGAAAGGGGAAAGGGAATAAGAAAAGATAAACCAACACTTAAAAAATTGTGATAAAGAGAAGACATTTATACAAATATGCATTTAAGAAAATAATGTAAATAAATTAAATTCTCCCATCCAAATGTAGACATACATCCACAGACTGAAACTAATTTCAATGTTATCTTCAAATACTGTTTATAAAACAAATCTGGGAGTTCTGGTCAAGGTGGAAAAGCCTCATTGAGGCTGGAATGGGCGGGTGCCACACTCACGTGGGGCAGTTAAAAATCAGGAGGGCTACCTCAGCTGTGGGGGTCCACTCTCAGGAATGAGGGCCCCAGGCTCCCCAGCCCAGGGTTCTGGTGTTGGGAAGAGAAGTCCCTATAACTTCTGGCTGTAAAAACCAGTGGGAATAGTGGTAGAGTGAGACAAAGAGCTTCTGGAGTCCTAGGCAGTTCCTCCTCAAGGCCCGCACCAGGAACACACAGGAGAGAAACTGAATTGTTTTGCATCAGAGCAAGAGCTAGAGGGGCAGCTTTCTCTCAGACAGGCGTGCTGGCAGAGGCCATTGTTTCTTTGTTGAGCTCTTCCCCACAGAGCAGTGGTGCCATATCTGAGTCTCCATCAACCTGGCTCATACTGCCCCCCTCTACCTAATGATTCCCTGAGATCCCAGCCTACCTGACTTGTGGGCTCAATCCAAGCAAGCAGTTTTCAGTGGCTTTTCCATATAAATGGCTTCTCATCTCAGGCTTCAGACTTTCTTAAATCTCTCAAACAAGTAGCATCTGGTGTCTACATATCCCATTCCTCTGCCAAAGTGGCCCCAGGTCTAGCATTAGTGGAAGCCCACCTTGGTTTACCTTTCCCAAACACCTCCTAGCCCAGCACAAGTAGCAGCCATCTACAGATCACTTTGCATCTAAAGCCAGATGGCCCCAGTTGGGGTACAGTTGGTGGCTGACCTTGTACCTCCATAGAGGCCCCAGAGCTACTGTACCTGGTGGATAACTATAGACCATGCTGAATTACCACCCTACCTCCTCCATGAGCCACACACTCAAGGAGTGAACTCAGTGGGCACCAAAGCCCCAGTGGAACAAGTCCTGCTCCATGGGCTTGGCCCCTGCATAGCAGCTCCTCTTCGGTAGTCACAATGTGTTCTCACAGCTGATTGGCCTGAGTGGCAACCCCTTCCAGTAATGTGCCAACAGCAATCCAGGCTCAACCACAACAGGATGATGCACACAGCCCACACAGGAGGTGCGTCTGGAATGCCCAGCTCAGGTGGCTGGGGAGGCTGCACCACTGGGCTCTATAGGACACGTATTGCAGAAGGACATACTACTAAGTCCAGGAGACATAGCGGCTCTGCCTAATACATAGAAACAAACTTAGGGAAGCAGCCAAAATGAGTCAAAGAAACATGTCTCAAATGAAAAGATGGGAAATCGCCCAAAAAAGAAGTAAATGAAATGGGGGCAAGCAAACTACCAGATACAGAATTTAGAACAATGGCTATAAGGATGTTCAATGAACTCCGTGAGAACTTCTCAGGGACATAATAAAAAGGGACATGGAAACCATTTGAAGGAACCTGTTAGAAGAAGGATACACAAACTGAAATGAAGAATGATTTACAGGGAAATCAACAGTAGAGTAGATAAAGCAGAGAACCAAATTAGTGATTTGGATAAGGAAGACCACCCAAACAGAAGAGCAAAAAGAAAAAAGAATGCCCCCGCCCAAAATCCAAATGAGGATAGTGTACAGAACTTGTGAGACAACTTCGAGCTTACTAACATTTTCATCGTGGTGACGCAGGAAGGAGAGAGAGAAAGAAATTAAAAACCTATTTGAAAAAATAATGATGGAAAACTTCCCTAACCTGATCAAGGAAATAAATGTACAAGTCCAGGAGGCACAGAGATTCTCAATTAAGATGAACCCAAAGAGGCCCTCAAAAAGATACATAATAATTAAAATGCCAAAGGTTAAGGACAGAGGGAGAATTTTTAAAGCAGCAAGAGAAAAGTAGTTAGTTACCTACAATGGAGCTCTCATAATACCATCAGCTGATTTCTCAACGGAAACTTTGCTGGCCAGAAGGGATTGTAAGGAAATATTCAAAATGATGAAAAGCAAGGACCTACCCATCAAAGCTATCATGTAGAATCGAAGGACAGATAAAAAGTTTCCCAGATAAGAAAAAGCTAAAGGAGCTCATCACCACCAAACCAGTATTACAAGAAATGTTATAGGATCTTCTTTAAGAAAGGAGAAAAAAAGATCAAAATATGCATAACAACAGGCCATTAAAAAGAACAAAATCTTATCACTTGTGACAGCTGAAATGAACCTAAAGTCATTACCTTAAGTGAAATGAGTCCATCAGAGAAAGAGAAATACCATAGGTTTTCACTTATATGTGGAAACTAAATAATATTAGTGTTAGTAACAATATTAATATATCTAACTAGAGGTCAGAGGAAAAATCACAATATTTAGTAACATACAGCACCTGTTCATGATAAACAAAAATCTCATAGTAAACTAGTGTAAACAGAATAAAAAATATCTATCTCAAACTTACTGTGTTTATTATTTACTAAAAGGAATACAAGACTAGAATCTTGGTTCAAATCAGAAATAAGACAAGGAAGTTTATTATTATATTACTTTATATTATTAACTTAAAAGGTCTACTTAGCATATCAACTCAAAAATTAAGTGGCAAAGATAAACCAACATGTAAAAATAAATAAATCAATATGTGTGCAATTAATTCATAGTGTACTGTTACTATCTGTTTCTGTACATGCATATACATTGGGTTTCCATGAATGAGGAGGGATGGAGAGAATAAGGGAGAGAAGGCCATGCCACTTTTGGGTTTTCAACTTTAACAACAAAATGATTTCCTGTTCTTCCAAAGTTAATTTATACTTCAATCACATATATAATCACAAAACATTGCAACACTGGCAGAACAATATATAACCTATAATGGCCTTTCAGGACAAAAGCTGCTACGTCCTCTCAGCAGGACAGACTATTCTTTTTCACACACACACACAAATAATTGTATTATTGTACTTTAATGCAAATTCTCAGAGGGGAGCAGCTGAAAAGAGATTCTGCTTCTTTTTTCCATTACAAATAATATAGCACAGAGAATATTTCTTCTGAAATATTCCCCCACCCCCATTTTCATTAGCTGCACTATTCTAGATGTCGTCTCTCTGATTCAGAGATGGAAGAAGTACGTTTTAGAGGCCTCTAAATCTTTGATTTCAGAACCACATACATGATTCAAGTCCCCAATTACCTCTAAATTAACATCTACTGAGCTGAGCAGGTGCTTGGAAAAAGATTTATGGCTGTTAGCTCAAGCACATTCATAGACCTGTTTAAGTTTGGCTTCCTGGGGAGGTCTTTGCTGACCACGTTAGTTAACCGTCTATAATGTTCTCAGACCCTCTCTAAATCATCTGTAGCCTTCTTCACCACTGCTCAATATCTGTCTTCCCCAGGACCATTCCACAAGGTCAAAGGCTGAGATTGTTTTGTGCCCTGCATAGCCTCAAATCTTAACTCACAGATGGGAATAAGGGTACTTTTAATAACAGATTACTATGGTGGTGTTGTTTTTTAATTCAAGAATTTAAGGCAATCTAGAGAGAAAACAAAAATAGTGCTACTATTAACATTTCCAACTCTTTAACTAATTTTCTCTCACCCACTGATATTAACACTTTTTTGAAAATCACTGGAAATAAATTGGAACGTACAGGGAGACCTTGGGAAGCACAGTGTTTTGGAAAAAAATCCCCTGGCTAAACCTGGCCCCACAGCCAGCCCTTGGCTGGCCCTTCCCTGCAGTCTCCCACATGAACCTGCCCCATGGCTCTCTTCTTAACTCCCAAGTCTCAATGCACAGTTCAAAAATGCTCCCGTTCCCAATACATCCAGAATAACCATCTAACTGTGCGGTCTCAAAATCTCTCGTCTTCCAGAATCTGAGTTTTTCTGACCAGCTACACTCTTCATGTCTCTTCTCCATTATTAATGTATTAATCTTATATATTATTATTCTTCTTATCCATTAGTGTATACATCTTTTAATCAGCAGCACCATTTTATTACTTTTCTTTTTTTACCTACTTACTTCACCAAAGCCTAAAATGACTCATAAGGCGTTCTAAACAAATGACAGAAAACTGATGTAAATGAATATACCAAACTCCATGGGAAACACGGCAGTCCCCTCTTACCCATAGTAGGTGCATTCCAAGACCACCAGTGGGTGCCTAAAATCGTCAGTAGTAATGAACCCTGTATACGGTCTTCTTTTCCTACACATACACACCTTTTCATTAAAAAAATGACTTCATGCCTTCTCTTTTGTATATCAAAAATGCCTGCACCACTACTTTTGTGCTTTGGGTCATTATTAAGTAAAATAAGGGTAACTGAAAAACAAGCGCTGTGATACTGAGATTTCTATACCTGCAATAAGCTCTCATAACTGAGAAGGCTACTAAGCGACCAATGGGCGGGGAGAGAGCACAGTGTGGATGATTGGCCTCCTGGCCAGGATGCAGCAGGAGTGATGGATAAGTGACATTCCATCACTGTACTCAGAACAGCATGTAACTTAAAACTTACGAACTGGTTATTTCTGGAATTTTTCATTTCATATTTTCAAACCACAGTTAACCATAAGTAACTGAAACTGCAGAAAAGCAAAACCATGGAGAAAGGGAGACTACTCCAAAGACTTTCAAAAGTTTCTGATCACCAGAAACTTTATTGACAAAAAATTAAATATGTACTTGAATAAATTAGCAACCCGGTTCATTTATTTAGGACCTTAAGTCTTTTCGGTACTTGTCTCCATTTAGCATCATTTGGTTGGTTGACCTGGAAGCATCTTCTGACATTTGGATTATACAAATGCTTAATTATTACCCTTTCAAGACCATTTGCAATTTAATTGTCCTCAGGCAGAGCTTCAATAATAGCTTATGTAAAATGAATATTCAGGAGTTTTTGTCAAAATTATATTAAACTCTTCACTCATGTATCAATTTCCCTAATCTGCTCCTCTATTTTCCCTAGTAAGGAGTTAATTGAGTTTCTTACACCACTTGCCTAATTCCCATGCCAAATCATTAAATGCTCCAAACTGCTTGAAGAGATTTGAAAACCTCAGTTAGCCGTAACCCCACAGAAATGTTTTTGTGACAAAATCCTGCCACCATAAGTAACACACTTAGTCTTCTCAGTGACAAAAGTCTAAGAGACTCATAGAAAGATTGAAATGAACAAAGTGTTTCAGCCGCCACTCTCAGTCTGGAAGTACGAGAAACCGTGAAGCTGAGCGACAAAGGACAGTGAAACCGAGCAAAAACGAAGGGTCTGACCTGAAGTATTTACTCTCTGAAGCTTAAGCACACATACCAGCTCCTATTCAGAGTACACTTGGCACAGTTTCTACTGAAGCTGCTACTTTTGTACAATGAGCAAAAAGAAAGAGGAATACATAACCACAGTTATGCTTTGAATAAAGACAGTCTAAAGACATCTGTCTTCTAACACATTACAGGTGTACTAATAATGACACACCCCCCTTGGTTTTCTTCCACAAGCGTGAGGGATGAGTTCTTAAAGGAACTTAAGGTAACGGCTCTCAATATTTATACTAAATACCTTGCCTTTGTGAGTTTTAAAAGGAAAAAAAATTAGAGTTTTTTTCTAATCGCCAGTCTATACCCCCCTGCCAAGTAGCTCAGAGAAAGAAACTAGGTTAGCACTGAATTGTGGCAGAAAAAAAAAATCCTATGATATTTGCTTTATTCAAAATGACTTCTATAAAGTCATTTCAAGACTTCAGAATTACTTGGATAACTATAACTACTCAATAAATATCAAGCTGTCTTGGAGTTGAAACAAGGGAGCACTATTTATAAACCATTTTTGTGCAAACTTCAATACCACAAAGTAGGACTTGCTCAAATACGATGCACTACAATTACATTTAAGCTCTAAATCAATTCATCATGACTCAAAGATGTGACACATCCCTCAGTCAGACCACGCACGCTTTCAGTGGTATTCTTCAAAGCTCTAGCCAACAGTCACTGAAGAACCCAAAAGAAATGTTCTAAAACATTTCCCTGAGTGTGGACAATTCGGGGGATTTGATATTAGTAGTTAGAGGGCAAGACGATTACATATGCTGCAAAGTTTGCTTTTACTTAAGAAAATCAATCAACATATTCCAACGCTTAGCTCCTTTGGGGACTGACGTCCCGTCTAAAATAATAATGGTCTCATTTGGTTTCCAGTAACTTTAATGTGCTGGATTTCACAAGTGCTAGTACGCGCCCTGTCCATTATCACCTAGGACTATGAGATAGAAAACAGTAGGGTGAGCCTTTACTATGTGAGTGGCTACTAAAGGTGAAATCAGAGATAACATTTAGGACTTTTATAGACCTTCTCTCTCTTAAAATGAGGGAGGATATCAATCATTGACTACTACCCCAGGCCAAATTTTTACATTTCTGGTGCGAGAGGTCTTACTCTAGAGATCAAATGAGTTCAGAGTGAGGAAGGAAAGACCTCAGTTGTAGCATTTGCTGATTATGGTATGAATATGCCCACCGTGGCTGACTTCAAGATACTGAGATCACATCGATCTGCTTACAAAATTCCTGTTGGGCTCCAGCCAGCCAGCTCTAGCAAACCTCTGCCGAAGATATCTAAAGTAGACTGCATATGGAAATCACCATTTGTTTAAATGGACAGGAACAACAATTTGAGTGTAAGATTTTTTTACAGAAGGCCAAAGAAAGAAAAATCCCCCTGCACATATTCAAGTTAGAAAAGTTGTTGCAGAAAGTTCAGCAAACAGGTGCAACTAAATACCAAGTCGTAAAATATTTTCATATCATAAAAGAGAGCAAAAGTCATTTTCAGGAAAATGCTACGTGAGGTTCAGTCTGCCCGGGGACTTGAGTGCTCAGCATCACATGACATGTCCCTATCAGTACCCCTGGCTGGGGTGAGGACAGAGACAGAGGAAGTTCAGCATTGAGAGGAGGACCCAGGTCAAGACTGCAGAGTCAGGAGCTAAAACTCCAGCCCAGACTGACCTAGTACCCAGACATAACATGGGACAGGGCAGAAGACAATAAAAGTAACCAGGATCTTGTTCCACAGCCAAAGTCCCCAAGGGAAAATTGCCAGGACATGTATAAGGGCCACTGGCTACTAGTTTACTACCCCTATGGGGAGGAATCAGAATAAAAGGTACATGTTTAACATAAAGGAAAAATACCCTCTACACATTTCTGATTTTGAAACACCATCTCTCATCCACCTATCAATTATTGGTCTATGAATAAAGCTAACAATGCTGACAGTATCATTGATTTTGTTTAAAAATTAGCACTTTCTGTGTGATTACTTCTGATGGGCACAACTGCAAACTTTACCTTAATTCTCCTTTAACAATCCTGTGAGGTACAGACTTTCAGTATTCCATTGTATAAACAAAAACAACTGAGCCCTGGCTGGTGCAGCTCAGTGGATTGAGCGCAGGCTGTGAACCAAAGGATCGCCAGTTCGATTCCCAGTCAGGGCACATGCCTGGGTTGCAGGCCAGGTCCCCGTGAGGGCCATGTGAGAGGCAACCACACATTGATGTTTCTCTCCCTCTCTTTCTCCCTCCCTTCCCTTCTAAAAATAAATAAATAAAATCTTAAAAAACAAACAAAACAACAACTGAAACATAGAGGCATGAATTTTCTCAAAGCATAAAGATGAAAATTAAGAAAGCTGGAGCTTAATTCTGGGTATCACTCCAAAACTTGTGATAGTAATGATTTTACTTCCTCTTCCTTACTTTCGCTTCAGGATAAATTTAATAAGACCTATTTTTTTAAGAAAAATAAAACAGCCTATACATCTTCATATGTCACTTTTTTAGTAACATAAGTAAATTTAGAAATGATTTTAATTAACGTGGAACTTGATGCTTCAGGAGACAGGAATAAATCAATGTACCCATATCTAAGCCACCTGGCAAGTCATGCATGGGGAAGTACAACAAAATGTCTCATTCCGTAACATGAAAAGTAGTTTCGTTCTAAGGATAATTACATTGATATTTCATACCTCAAACATAACGGAAATAAAATCAGTTTTGAATCATGGTTCTCAAAACTCGCACATCAAGCAAAGACAGGTGACCATGGAAATGACAAGGGTCACAGCCCCTGCCATAGAGACTTCGTGTTCATTTGACAAGTTCCTCAGTTCTCTTTAGAAGGCGAAACTCCTTGTCAATCTCAGAAAGCTAAGATAAAGGCAAAATTTAAATCTGGGTTTCCGGGCCCTAAATCTTCAAATCCAGTTAGCTTCCTCTAACCAGTTTCTGAGACCCGATTACAGGTTTCCTTATCCTTGAAGAAGTTCCTGTGTGGCCTTTTTTGGATTTCAGCAGCCCAAATCCTCATGCTGCCTCAGGACCACAGGTGGCTGATTACCTCTTGCCTTACCACTCTCCTTCCATGAAAGCATGACAGTTTTTAAACTGGAGGCAAATCAAATACACCTTTCTATCCCCAAGGTCTAGCCTTGTGTCTCCCGTGGGTGTTTACTAAATGCCAAAAAAACTAATGACTGTTTTAGATGCAGTTTCACGAGGTGCCACAGTGTATCTCACAAACATATAAAAATTTTCTTTCCGCGTGTCCCTACTCCAAGCCCTCCTTCAAATGAGTAAAATCAGGTAGCATTTTGAACCTCCTAACCAAAATTTTAGTAGAGCCATACCTTTGGGTATTAACTGAAGAACAAATTGTCCATATCGTCGCCAATTTTATCATCACCATGCACTCAACCCCTCATCTATCTTCTCCGCTAAATGCCGTGCCTGCAGAAGGCCCTAATTCTTGCTGCATCAATTCAATTCTTTACATCTTGAGGGATGGAGGACAAATGCTTAGTGTTACCCTTTTCCTGATCCTCAGACCATTTGGGTCTCTTGGGTAATAAATATTGTAAACCACATATTGATATTCTTCACTTTCCTCCCCCTCAATTGCTGATTGAAGGTCCAATTTTATGTTAACTTCTAAGTGCAACATTAGTGCTACAGAAATACTCCAGTAATTGCAGCGAACTGAAAAATGGACCCAGAGCTCTGCTTATATTCAATCAAAAGGAGCTCATACATTGAGACAATACCAACGGAATCACGGAACTTCTGCACACGACACACCATCGCTTCTTTTCCCTCTACCCACGCCCCTAAACGTACTCATTTTTTTTCTGTACCGCAGGGAAAATACCATACAGATAATTTTCAGAAAAAGGTAGTCTATAAAAAGTAAATACCAGTATAATGACATTTCTCCAGCTTATAGTTTTGTAATAACCACAGGTTCAAGAAATAAGGCAGAAATCAAATAGTTTCAGAGGTGCAAGTTTTGCTGATACTAACATTTAACACATCCAATTATTATTTGATAAGCTCCCAAGTTATATTTAACCTAAAATATGGTATATACATCAATGGATTGCAATATTCAGTACCCCAAAACATTTAAAATTCATCAAGACATTAAAATATTAACATGATTTAAGTTATTTATTGATTGCTCAATTATCTTCAGTAAATCCGTCAAGCTGCTCTAGAAAGAATTTTTGCTAATAGAATATTAATATTTCTGAGGGAGAAAAGTACAATCTTTCTAAATCTCTGGACTTTTTTATTTCCAAGCAAAAAAACACAGAGCTGCTTTGAATTCAGAAACAAGCTGTCCACATTCAAGGGGAGGGAAAAGAAGGATACAACATCAAGAGGACATTAATTATGTACATACATATTAATAAATATGTATGTGGCACTCAAAGTACTAAGCTACAGGTACTTCAATGTCTACATTTGCATTCTTGACGTTGACAGCAGCAATAAAATGACATCTTTTCATCTGTGGGAAAAGATTTTTTTTTAAAGTCATGCAGTGGACTTGCATGTGATTTCCATTGTTTTGACATTTTTTTAAAGAAAATGGGAACAGGTCTTTAACTAAATAAATAGGCATTTATATTTTCACTCTCATTAACTGTAAGATGCCATGATCAGTAATGCCTCCAGGAAAGACTAAATACACGTTCTCTCCTCTAAAAACTCAGAAGAGTGAGTCCTCAGCCCCATCGGGGGTGGTGGCAGCTGGTTCCAGGTGGCCCAGTGGGGGAGGGCCACGGGGCGTGGGGCTGAAAGAGCCGCCCCTCCCCGCGCTCCCCCAGGATGAAGCCCAGGGCAAAGCAGGCCAAATAACTTAAAGAAAATCAGCCCAGTGACTAAATAAAAGAGTCACCCTATGAACAAAATGTAATTAATGGCACTTCTCTTTGAAAAATAAGGTAGTGTGTATATTCTAGAAATCCAATTTGATAAGGGGCCATCGAAATTTATTTTTTTAATTAAAAATCTGTCTGGAAGGATCTGATTTTTTTTATTTCTTAGTTAAGTATCTTCGCTTGCTTCAATGAAAATTTGATGTCTTAATATTGTGACTACAATACATCCATCCAAAAAATGACACCACGCCGAAGCGAGTGATCACAGGATGAAACGCACTGTGCCGTGATGTGTCTTTAAAGTGACAGCTTCCTCTGGACAGCCTCGGAGACCAGGGGTGAAGCCGCGATGCTGAGAAGGCGGCGGTGGGGGGCGCTCCACGGATGGCCCTGAGGGACACACAGCGCGACACTTCTGGGCCTCCGCGTTCTCACTGGCAAGACGCTGGGGCTTAGGATAGGGCTACGAGTTTTAAAGGACTTGAGAAATGATTCATTCCTTTAACAGCTCACTTTACAGATATTTTTTAAGGTTCAGAGACTGTCCTTATTTGTAGCTTCCCCTGAATTCTTAAACAAGGTGATTCTTTTTTCACATTTCTTTTATTCTACACCACCAAGGTCCTATGTCGCTAACGAAAGAACACGCAGCTAGAGAGGAAATCTGTATTTGATGTGAATTGAATCCGTACAGGTTTTTAAAGTTAAACGTCATTGTGACAGACAAGTATACATGTGGCACTCTATGCTGACAAGAAATGAAAACTTTATAGGAGACGGAAGGGAGAGAAAGAAACTCTTTCTATCATCCCTTCGATGTCTCATATCTAACTGAGCTATCAGTATAAAAAGACACTCGCAGTTAGTTGTCTTCGGCGTGTGTTTATGTCTCTTTCACACTCTGCAGTTTCTTCGGCTTCAGTTCCTAGAATAACCTTGAATATTCTGGCACTTCAATGAAAAGCAGAGGAACCCCACTAAGGTTTGCATTGTGTTAAGATTATGTTTTACATTAATTTTCCTGCATTGGTTTCAGTCCTTAGGGAACGCTGCCAGGCTGACAATTCTGGAAACCAACGCTTTTCTGTTTATTCACATGAAGAAAAATAAAGAGAAACAGCAAAGTAGGTGCCAAATGCAAACCAGTGGCTTGGCCTTGGTCCACGTGGCAAAGAGTAATTCCGTCATCACTGCGGTTCACTTTGGGGGCTTATTTTAAATCCCCCCAAGAATACCAATGAAAGAGTTATAGTTTATTACCTATAAATGTAACCACTAGAATTTGAAATTAGGTGATGAAAACTAATTTAAATGCCCAAATCCCCAAATCATCATTAAATTGTAATGATATGTGGTTATAACTTTGAAAGTTACCCCCCAAAACCCCCAAATCATCATTTCCACAGAAAAACACTACGTTATTGCCTATCTGTTAAACTACCCTCAAGTAGCAAGGATTATTTTATTTTTTTAATTTATTTTTTTAAAGATTTTATTTATTTTTAGAGAGGGGAAAGGAGGGAGAAAGAAAGGGAGAGAAACAGCAGTGTATGGTTGCCTCTCACATGGCCCTCACTCGGGAGGGGGCCCTCAACCCAGGCATGTGCCCTGACTGGGAATCCAACCGGGACTGTTTGGTTCCCAGCCCGTGCTCAATCCACTGAGCTACATCAACCAGGGCAAGGATTTTTTATTAATTAATTTATTCTAAATACCCTATCCACATTATATTGGTCAGAGTTCTCCAGACAAACAGAATCAATAGGCCCTGTGTAGAGAGGAGATTTATTTTTAAGAACCCCTCGCCCCACTGTGGGGGTCGACAGTTCTGAAACCCGCAGGCGAGAGGGGCTGAGCGGCTGGTGCTGCAGGCCTGGTTCTCAGGCAGTCAGTCTGTAGGCAGAGTCCCCACCTCCGTGGGACCTTTGTCTTCCTCTGTTAAGGTCTTCAACAGATTCGAGGAGACACGCCCACAGTGTCTCAAATTCTACTGGTTTAAATGTTAATATGTGTCAAAATATTGTCACAGCAACATCTAGACTGGTGTTTAACCAAACATCTGGACATGAGCAATTGCCAATTTGACACAAACTCAATCATCATATACATGTGGCATTTTCTTATAAAAATATTTATTAATGTGGGTGATCTGCCTAACATATACGGTAATCACTCACATGACTATGGGCCTTTTCATTTCTCAGGCGTTTATTTCACATGTTAAAAATCCACTTATATTCACCCTTTAACAAGCTGTGAGTTAAAGATTTCTGTCAGCTGAGAGCCCATTGAATGAGAGGTGTTCCGTTCAATGGTTCCGCTGCTCCTGCTTCACCAGGGCGGCATGACCCACCCGTGCGGAGCAGCCGCCCGTCCCCAGGCAGACACTGCCTCCGGTGTGTCCTCGGTGAACAATTTCCAGTCCTGTGCTCCCGGACCCCCGGGATTTCCTAACCTTACTTCATCAAATCCTGATAAATTCTCTATTGTACTGATTTTTTAAAAGTTCTCTTGAAACTAATTTCTTCTTTTGAAAGTAGGGTACTCTGGAGTTTTATTCAAAACCAGTTTGCAATTACAAAGTAGTTATCTTCCAGTGAAAATCATTCAGGCTTTAGCTACACAGATAAACACCAACCTGCCCCATCTAAAACTCCTCATTCTCCTCCTGTGATTATATGTAATTCTCATATCATAAAAGTACAACTGTTCATTTGAGGTAAAAATGTGCAAATGAATAAAGGAAGAGAGGGTCATGATTCAGCTTTGCCTGTACCTCCCACCGGTACAGGGATAAGGAGCGGATAGAAATATAAGTTACAGCGATTGGACATAACTTATCTGCCACAGGACACTACTATCATATAGGATATTTGAACATAAGTCACTAAAATACCTTCAAGAGGTCACTCGTTTCCAGAAAAAATAAAGTAAAATATTTCATGTTAACTACTGCACTGAAAAAGGTTATGAAAGTTAATGAACTCCTTTCAAAAGGCCCCATATTACAAACTAAATCTCCAGGATAGCAGAGTGCTAATAAAACCCTGTGAGAGGCTGACAGAGCACAAGGAGCACCAGGACTAAAGGAAGACGGTGTGAGCACTGTTTGCAGGTGTACGATTTGCTCACCGGCCTAAGAACACCACTGCCCCTGTGGGAATCCAAAATTCCCCATCTGTTCAAAGGAGACGTGTGTAGCTCTGAACCCCAAGTGTCCATTATTTTAGTTTTTGTTTGAAAAATGAACTTCTTTAAAAAACTGCAGTCCAACACATGTGGTCACATATTTTTTTACTCGCTTTGCTGAGGCAAGATGGCATATGAAAAGGTCCATGTATTTCATGTCTATGACATGATGCATTCGGAGTGTGCATCCAGGAGGCCATCACTGCCACCGGTGCTATTAGCCTGCCTGTCACCTCCCAAAGTCTCTTCCTGCGACCCGGGATGTTTTCTTTTATGGATAAGAGCACTTCACACAGAATTTGGCCTCTCAGAGAATGCTCAAGTGTATAATACTTAATCGTAGGTCCTAGGTTGTACGGATTATCTCCAAAACGTACTTATTTTGTGTAATGGAAAGTTTGTACACTTCGAGCAACACCTCCCCATTTCTCCCTCCGCCAGCCCCTGGCAACCTTTGTTTGACCCTCTTTTTCTATGCACTTGGCTATTTTATATTCCACACGTAAGTGAAATCATGTGGTATTTGTCTTTCTGTCTGGATAATTTCATTTAGCATAACGTCCTCCAAGTTCATCTATGTTGTCACAAATGGCAGGATTTCCTCCTTTTTTAAGACTGACTGATATTCCTTTGTGTATGGGGACTGTGTATATATCTATGTGTATGTATGTATATATATATATATATACACACACACACACACACACACATAGAGAGATGTATAGAGATAGATATAGATACATATACCGATATGTATATCACACCTTGTGTGTGAATTTTTGAAAGTGCTAGAAATGAGAAATTGGGACCTGTTCACCAGCTCTTCTCCAGATATTATCACCTGTATTCACGGGAAAAAACTGGGGACAAGAAAAAAGTGACCCACTCAGGAGGCAAAGTAGGTAACAAAACCGAAACTGGAGCTGGTCCATAAGTCAGAACTATCAGACAGGGATTTTAAAATAACCATGACTAATATGTCAAAGGATCTACAGGAAAATGTAGATAAGCATCACAAACAAATAGAGAATTTTAGCAGAGAAATGAGAACTTTTTAAAGAAGAGCCAAAAGGAATCTTGAAACACACACATATAACAGGAAGATGAGAATGTCTACGATGGGCTTCAGCAGAGAGGATATGTGATCAGGAAAAAAGTGAGTGAGCTTCAGGACTGATCAAGACTAACCAAGAAAAAAGAGAAAATAGACAAATTACAAATACCAAAAATAAAAGAAATAGCATTACCAGAGATCCTACAGACCATAAAAGGATAATAAAAAGGATATTACAAACAAGTGTATGTGCAAAAATTCAACAACTTAGATAAAATGAAAATTCCTGGAAGGTCACCCACTATTAAAACTTATAGAGAAGCAAATATAAAGTGTAACATATCCATTAAATAAATTGAGAGAGCTCTTTAGTTAAAAGCCATTACACATACATGCACATATATACAGTATTACTGGTGAATTCTATCAAATATATTCCATCAAAAACTTAAGAAAAAATAACTATCATACACAAAATATTATAAATGTAAGCATGAGTAAAAACTATAATTTGTCTACCAATTAGCTTGTGCTAGTCATTGCTCTAAGGGTTCTCCAGATATTAATTTATTAATTTTCACAAGAAACCTTTTAGGTAGGTACTGCTATTCTGTCTACGTAACAAAGCAGGAGACTGAAACACCAGCCATAGTAGCGCCGCTGTGGAGTGTTGGGTCGCACTTGAGTCCAGGCAGTTTGGCTCCCGTGACCTTCCCTTCTTCTCTGTATTATACTGAACTCTACACAAATGCGACAGCAAAGAAATGAGCCTGTGTGAGGGCATGAGAGTGTGTGGTTTGTGTATGCATTTCACGTATTTAAAAAAGGAACATCATAATAGAAAGGAGAAAGGAAATACTTCTGAGACAAGAAGTAAACTACAAAATCAAATACAATCTAAGTGGATAAAAGTGTTATTTTCAAAAAAATCAATATAAATAGCGTAGAAAAGATCATACTGAAATAAATGGCTTGCCTCAGGGTAAAGAAAGTACATTCTAAAAAATTGCAAAAGAAGAAAAAAGTATCTAATTACATAATACATACTATATAACATAGCATGTAATGCAGTGTATATAATATATAAAGAGTTAAAATAAACATTTTAATCCTTAACACTCTGATAGAAAAAAATGACATGGAATGAACTAATAATCTATAAAAAATATAATTAGTTAATAAAAACAATCAGAAAAGTTAATATGTTCCAAGTAAGAAATAAATACAAAATAATAGAAACTTTTATAGTAAAGTTAATGAAAACTATTTTAAAAGATGTACCCATTACTGGAGGGCCTGCAGAAAAATGGAATCTGTGGAATAACCTCGATGAGGTATAAATTAATGCACCCTTTCTGGGAGACAATTTGGCAATATATGTCAAGGTCTTTATAAATGTTTAGAATTTTTTTAAGAAAGAAAAACTAAGACACGGGTAGAAAGTGTACATCCTGCAGGTTTAGTCCTTTCATATTCCATGAATTTGCCAGGCATAGCGGTGCCCAGTGACAACTGTGGAACCAGACATCCTGGGTTCAAATTCAAGTTCTGCAACTTCCCAGCTGTGTGAGTTGGGACAAATCATGAAACATCCCTGTGTTTTGGGTTTCACAACTGTGTAACCAACAACAGCGCCTACCTATGAGGTTGTTCTGCAGATTAAGCAAAATAGTATCTCAAAAGACTAAGCAGCTCCTAGCAGAAAATAATCACAACACAGAGGACAGCTATAATGATTGCATTTATTACTCAACATTGAAAAGAACATGCATACATTAAAAAATGTACGCATGTAATCTTCTGTAGTTATCAAATATTTTCCAAAGATTATTTAATAACAGAGAAGTAACAATAAAAATCTTTATATGTAGTACACTTTATAAATAAGAGTACGAAACAGAGGAAGAATGGCAAAAGGAAAGTACTTCAAATATTATTAGAAATTAAGTTGGAATGGTGAAGTTATAAGGAGTAACAATGAACACAGCTTACTTAGATGATGACATTTGTCAAAAGCTGGGATCAGAAATACTGCAGCCAAATCGTCAACTGATTTTTACATCCAGTGAGTTAACCCTATGTACTTAAAGTCTATTTATGTATAGTTGATATAAGTATGAGAAATTCTTATGTTATACATTAATCATTAAATATTACTTGGCTATACGCCCAATATAAGGGAAGGACATGAATATACTGAAAAAGATTGTGACTGCTCTTAAGCCATCCCAAGTAGTTAAATATGGCTTTGAATTAAACTGTTACTTCAGGAAACTGAATAAAGAAATCAAAGTAGAAAACATCTTAACATAAAGCTTTTTTTGAGCATTAAGAGTTAATGCTATTCTCATGTAACATGAAAAACAAGGTCTCAAAATGAAATATTGCTTTACTGGCATTCTAAAATGAGGTTATTAATCATATCTACTTTTCATGAATACAGATTATAGCATACATAATTTCTTAAATAGAATTTTCATAGGAATGTCATAAAAATATGAATACCTCACTATTTGAGCTCTTAAAATATGAATACGTTTAAGCTGTATTCTTGAGCACTTTAAATTATAAAGACCTAATTGAAGCAAGTTGTTCAAATACATCACAGTAGTCATCATTTTGAACAATATCTGTTTGTATATGAGGTTCAATTAGATAGTAGTTTGCCATGAAGTGGATGTTTAATTTTTTAAAGATTTTACTTATTTTTTATTTATTTTTAGACAGAGGGGAAGGGTAGAAGAAAGAGAGGGGGAGAAATACCAATGTGTGGTTCCCTCTCACATTCCCCCTACTGGGGACCTGACTCGCTACCCAGGCATGTGCCCTAAGTGGGAATTGAACCAGCAACCTGGTGGTTCACAGGCCGGCACTCAATCCTCTGAGCCACACCAGCCAGGGCAAGAGATGGATATTTTAATAGCACTTGAGAATTGCATGGTTTTGAGCTTTCCAATAACATGAAATATTTAAGAAGTTCTCTTTACTATCCCTTTATTTATTTAGGCATTAAAACAGTATCTTACACTTGTAGGAAATATGTGAGATAAGTTACACAACCTCCTACTTCTAGGAATCACTTCAACAACTTAGATGTTACTCAGACTTGGAGACCATCCCCCAGGCTCAGAAAGCAATTGCAGCATTTTACCAGACAACCTACAACACTTTTGAGTTGGATTAATTACTACGATGTGGATGATAGTATGGAGGTTGGAACATGGGCTTTGGGGTCAGAGCAGAGCTAATCCTAGCTCTGGTGTTTTCCAATGCTCTCTTTGGGAAAATGACTTAGCCTTCCAGATTCTCAGCCACTTCATCTTTAAAATGTGTTTAATTAATGGAATAGCTGTGATTCTATATAAATTGTATATTTATATAATTTTTTCATTTAAATCCTTAATACTTTACATTTTTTACGTCTCTTACACAATGAAGTATGAAGTAACAAATTACATATATTTTTCTAATCAGTTGTCTGAAGCTTATTTGGTGACTAAGCCATTTTTAAGAAAACTCATTCAAAAAAATCCCACCTTGGCCAAACCTGCATACCACATTTTATGTTGCCTCACACAGGGTAGGCACTCAATAGATGGAAGTGCTTGTCCTTTTTTGAAGTTTAAATTTGCTTTCCTATAAATTCCATTGTCCCTATTTTGTCTGTAGTCATACCAACAAAACCTATGTAGCAATCTAAACATCTTCAATTACTTCAATCAGTCTTCGTATGGCATAGTTTTCCAAAATAAGCCATCATGACTGCCCTCATTTTTATAATTCTTACTGTCAATGTTCATCTAACAAGGTGGCTTCTCAGATGGAGCATTTCCTACCAGACATGTTTTCACAACTGCAGATAGTTGGAAAATAACGTACTCCCTTGTTCTCAACACTTCAGTTCTATAAATGCAATCTAATTTTACGTTAGCATTTTTCGCATTCATTTCATACTATGTTGAACTAATAATACATTTTGTCATTAGCTAATGCATAGTTATTTTTTATGCAGACTGTTCTAAGCCTAATTTTCCCCACTCTGAGAATATTAAGTGTCTTGGTCATCTAATGATAATCTTTAAAAATGCCAAAAATCTAGTAAGGGTCACTTATCCCTTGTCTTACATTTTTATTATCACTCTCATTTAAATGCAAGTCATTTTCTAGTAGATTTGCTTTCATTCAATGTACGTTGTTTTAGAATTGAAAGTTAGTTTTAATACTGAAAAGTATTTTAAAGACAGTAATAGTCCTTTTCAATTAAGTATACTCTCAGTATCTTCCGTATTTATCTCACTTTAAACATCATTACGTATGCCAAGAAAGAAGTTTCAGAAAAACATATACAATATCATTTCATTTTGACATATGAGTGTTTATTCACAGTATACACATATTTGAAATTGAATATATGCATAATTGGTATATATAAAAATGTATATACCAAAATGCTAACTATGTTTAGCTTGGGACTGGGGATTGAAAATTAATGGACAATGACACTGGAATTCTTCTATGCCGTTTATTTTATCTTATTTTTTATACAGTGGACATGTTTTACTTTTATAATAGAATTTGAATTCTCACTTGGATAATAGTCATAAATAAGCAAATATCAGTCGATGTAATAAACAGGAAAAATTCAGAACATCATGTTTTGTGACCTAAGTTATTAATAAAAGTCATACATGGAAGATAGTCTAGTGTATTTTTAAATTTATATTGACATTTATGTGCTTTTGTTTTAAATATGCTTAGAAATACTTCATGCAAAGTCATTTTTTCTATAACTTGATTTAAATCTTTTGGCTTTCTCAAACACTCTGGTTTCAGAGTGTTTTGCACTTCATCATGTGGAGGTATTTTCTACATATCTCCTCATTAACTACTTTTCTTCTGTATTATCCATAAACTCAAAGAGCTTACTGGCACACTGCTCTTTCAGGCTTTCAGAATTTTATGCAATTTTGTGATATCTTGCAGATCCTGTTAATAGGATGAGCAAGAGACAATCAAGATAAAATTGGGAAAGCAGACTATATTGCAATAGAACACGGAAGCTCATTACTAAAATCCATAGGCGCAAAAGAGCAAGATTAATGGTCTTGAACATTAAGTAAAGACAGTAAAGCTAAAGAGGTAACAAAAGCATTGCTGCAGTTTTCATTTTTTTCTCAGTCTCAAATACATCTATTTTGTTTGGAATTACTTTTATGAATGTCTATTTAAATTAATGAAATAATTACTCATCTTTTTTAAAGCATAAACATTTATTTATTTAATTGTATTTTTTCCCCTTACCATTTACTCACCTTATACCCTCTTCCACCTCCACCCACCCGTCTTTAAAGAGGAGCAAGTGTACTTCTGAGGGGAAAAAAAAGAACAGAATGTAGTGAGAAAGCGTGAAATTGGGAGTCATAAGACCTTGACTTAAATATGCTACTTAAAACCTTGGTATTATCTGAGATTTAACCAAAAGATTGTATTTGAGAAGGTAAGCATGTCTGCAATATTATCTTTTATTAAAAGGAGAGGATTTCACTTAAAATGACATCCCAAATCCATACATTTATGGATTTCCCCTGCCAACTTCCATATCAATGACAGTGAGAGAAAGAAAAATGTGTAAAGGACAAAACATAAGAAAGCAAACAACAGTAGATCAGATTGGTTAACAAAATGTTAGAAAATGCGAACAACAAGAAAGTGTGGTAACTGACTTAGAACAGGGTTGACTGGTAGGTTTACTGTAGCTTTGATTTTGTGAAACTTGAACAAACTTGAGTTTTACATCTGGGACTGGTATGGCAGAGCACAGCGCTAGAATACAGGGAGCTGTAAGTCCATAAGCGAGAGGAGGGTATAGAAACATAAGTCCCCCACTACAAGCCTTTGGGGAAAGGGCCTTGAACTTCCATAAGTGGTGAGATTGGGTTCAAGTCAATTGTATTTAAATATCAAAATGGCACGAGTGTTTATCCAATTATAATTTTATAAAGTCTTAGTTATTGCTCTTTGCATGGGAATCCTCCCCAATACTCACCTCGTGTGTGTCTAATGGTTCACAAGTAAAAAGGAAGATTCACCAGCAGAAAGAATCACATGGCCAGATTGGCTGAGCAAGGCCCTTACTGTACTGTCTGGCCAAAGAGACATCTCTATTTCTATACATTCTGTCAGTTACTCCTCAAATATCAATTGGGTATATTCTATGTGCCAGGAGCCATCCTAATTTCTAAGGACATAATAGTGAATAAAACTAAGGCCCCAGCTTCACGAATGTGCATTCTTATGGCAAGAGACAGACAATAAACACATTAAAAACATGTCAGTGCTCTTAGGAAAAAGAGGGATATAAATGGTGATAAGAATGGAAGTGGGGATCTTTTTGATATAGGACAGAAAAAAAATTGTTTTATAAACCTGAGTGAGGGAAAAGAACTCTAATGAAATGTTGGCATGTGCCAAGAGACCACCGAAGGGGGGAAATGCCCTAAAAGAGCACACAGTAATCACAAATGAAGTACAAAAAGGGGTCCAGAATACAAAACCAGTAAGTTCCCATGGAAGTCACCTCCTATAGTTAGAGATAGACAATAAAAACACACAATGTTATTTTTGGACAGTGGTAATTTGTAAATAGATAGTTAATGCATCCTAATGTGACAGAAAGCGACTCGACGTGTGTGTCTATTTTAGACGGTGGTACTAGGAATGACCAGCCAAAACGGCTGAGAAGGAGATGGCCTCCCATAACAGAGCTGCCTTTGAACAGTGGCAGAAGAGTAGCTGCCAGACCAGCCTGACAAAGGGAGGAGGAAAACAAACAGAGGGGCTAAATGGGAAACCAGCGGGTTCCCGTGCCCCTGGAAATGTCACAGCTCAGCAAAAGCAAGGCAAGAATTACTAACACACACACACACACACACACACACACACCCATGAGACATAAGCAAAAAGAAGTGACAGGAAAACAACTGCAGCCAAAAGCTCAAGGAAAGCTTAACATTCAAGACATAGTGGATAAACGAGACATAGCAAAAGTGACTTAGAAGAATTTAGAGAGTTAGTAGGCCAACCCGTGGTGTTTTTCTCTCTTGTACCAAATTCTATCCTTGACTTTCTCCTCCTTTCAGTTTCCTCGCCTCCTCTCGTTTCAATGTCCACTTCCTTAATCAGGACTCAGATTTTTGTGACCCAAACACATTTTATTTATTGAACATCTCCACTCAGAAAATTACTCTGGTCCATCAAATGTCACCGTACCACAGTGAAACTCATTGTATCTAAAAATCTCTTCCTATCCTTGCCTAATAACAGGCTCCCAGTTTCCTTAAGTAGAATCTCAAAGTCATCTTTGACGATCCCCCGCCCCCCTTGGAGACCACAGTTTAACAATGCCCATGTCCACCCAACTTTACTTCCAAAAAAATCGCCTTGTATCCCATTTCCCTTTATTTCCTCTGGAACAGCCTGAGTCACCCCTTTAACATGAATCCCCTGAATTACTGAAGCGGTCTGCTAACTGACTCCCTACTATTACACTCTTCCTCTCCCTCCTAGGAGTTACGTTCTCAAAACACAAATATGATTATTTTACTGCCACGTTTAAGAATATGACGCACTCCCAGATTCCTCAGTGCACATCCCCCCCACCCCCGTGCCCCCAGCTACCCCCCTCAGTTCACACTCGAGGCATGCTGCAGCCCTAGACTTCCACTGTCACATGAACCGTTAGCTCACGGCTCATCATACTTCTAAACCTCTGCGCAATAGGACAAAAAAGTAAAACAATCAAAAATAATTTGATAACGATAAGCATTCTAAAGGGAACAACAAAGGGACTTCACATGTGCATGTGTAAAAGCTGAGCCCTCCACAATGACAAAGAGGCAGCTAAGATACAGCTGGGAGCCTGCGGCGCAGAAGCACTGAGCAGCAGAAACAGCCCTCGGATGAGAAAGGGGTTTGAAAAACACCTCGAGGAGTTTGAATTAGAAGTCGTTGAGGCATATGGGGGCAGGGGAATAAACGTTCACGTTAAAATCAAAATCGGGGGCAATGGCTGATATAACTTATTCCCGTTTGTACTTTAAATTTAATGTATCCCTTTGTAAATGTGGGCCTTGATACCACCCTATACAATCCTCAAACTGTCGCCCTGCCTTCCCTAGAGACCAACATTCCCCATGCTTTACCTTCGGCTCCTCAGCACTGTGCCTCACCTCCATATACGCCGCTTCATGGGGAATGGTATTGATTTTTATGGACTAATTTGTGCAGATTAATTCATACACAGTTAGGAGACTGAATATGTACTATAATTATAAAATCAAGCTAAATGCAATAAAGATGAGTTGGGAGCATAAAAGGGAGAATGATATTTAAAACAACAAAAATGTATTGTTATCAGCCACCCCTTCTAAAAGAATGAGAACAAGGAGAGAAATAATGAACCATTATTGAGAGAACATTACAGGAGCTAACGAAGTTGGCAGGCTAGACAAATTTGACAACTTATTTCTTTATAGTGGAGAATTTCTGGTAAAAAAAAAATCAGAAGCATAAACTATATATGACTTCAGTAAGATACCTGACACATAATAATCTACAGAAAGATTTTAAATCAAGTTTGTTTGGACAGAAATACGATTAAAATGACTCAAAGCTAGATCTATGTATGAAACTGTATAGTGTAATTACAAATGGCCATTTATCTTTCTTAGTAGTTATAATAAGCATTGTTTCATAAAGGGCCATTACTGGCTTTAAATATCTTTTAAAAAGCAACCTAGAGGATAGGGAAAAAGTATGTTAATTGTTTATTCACATATCTATAAGAGGGAAAAAATAAGCAGAGGAGCAAAAGGCATGTGAAGGAAGAAGGGAGGAAGAGAGGGACTAACTAGGTAATAAGGATGTTTAGAATCAGAAGACACAACTTCAAGTCAAGAATGTGCCACTTACTAAGTATTCCTAAAATGTAAATGCAGATCTAGTTTGAAATTTTAGTTCCAAGCTTTCATTTTTTATTCCCTTACAGAATGCAATTCTGTTTTAGGAATTTGTGCTTAATACCAATACTGCATTTTCCAATCATGTTATTTTTTTTCCATCAAGATCTATTCGTTGCCAGTGTTTCTTTGTTTCCCTATTCTAGAAAGGGGACACAATTTCAACTAGAAGAGTCAGAGAAGACATTACAAGAAAATTTAAAGCGTTGTAAGCTATCCTGGGGAATAGTTTTCTAGGCAGAGGAAAGAACAAATGTCAAAGCCCATTAGATTCCTAATGTGCTGGAGGGACGGCAAGGAGGCCACAGTTGCTGAAACAGCATGAGATCCTGGGAGAGAAGGTCTGGATGGCATCAGAGAGATGCCTGGATTGAGAGAAGCCTTGTAAGCCACAGTAGGGCTCTATTACCCCAAATGAAATGGGCGCTAAAGGAGGGATTTGGGCAGGGCAGTGACATAATCTCAAACTTAAAGCCCACCCTAGACCCCACCCTGGCTGCTATATGGAGAACAGACCGTAAAATCAAGGGCAGAAACAGGGAGAATTTATATTAAAAAATGACAGCAGCTTGAAGTGGTCTGGAAGCAGTGGAAGGGGTAGGAAAATGCAGTCAGATTGCAGATGTATTTGGACTACAGCCAACAATACATGCGAGAAAGATCAGAATTGAGGATGACTCTAGAAGAGAAATTCCATTAATTAAACAGTGAAGCCAATTTGGGGAGTAAGATCAGAAGCTCATCCTGGAGTCTGAGACATCTGTTAGAAATTCAAGTGGAAATGTCAAATGTTCCATAGGATACATTAGTCAGCAGTTCAGAACAGAGGTCCAGGATGAAGGTACCGATTTTGATGTTTGAAGCCCTAAGACTTGGTGAGATCATTTTTAAAAGTGAAGATAGAGAAAAAGAAGAGGTGAATTAATAATTTAACTTTGATGCAATTTGGAGATAACACCGGGGGAGATGAAGAGGAACCTGCAAAAGAAAGTAAGCACAGGCAGGCAAGGCAGGCAGGAAAGAAGGCGAAAGAAAAAAACAAGAAAATGTGGTATCTGGGGAATCAACTGAAAAGCAAATTCCAAAGAGAAGGAACTGACCAACCTGTCACATGCTGCCAGCACATCAATTAAGATGAAAATTAAAAAATGGATTTAACAACTGGCTTAAGAATCAGTTTAACTATGTGGAGATCACTGGGGATATTGATAGGAAATGTTTCTTTGAAAGACTGTTACAATAGATTCAAAAGAGTAGGGTGAGAAAAACTGTGGACAGGCCTTTCAAAGACGTTCTGTAAAAGGAGAAAAAGCATGGAGCAGCAGAAGGGGAAAACAATCCCTTCAACACGGTACGTTATGTTGATGGGGGAAATATTATGTTGATGGGACTGAATGAAGAAAAAAAAAGTGGTGAGAGACACAAAGGGAGCGTGACAAAGTGAAAGAAAAGAACGCAAGGGGATTGTTGCTCTGGTTGGCGGTAAATCTGCTCAGACAGGAGGCCCATCAGTGTAGAAGAGCTGTGAGCAACACTGGAAAGAGGGCAGAGATCGGTGCTGTCAAAGGTCACTAAGAAATAGTTCTCAAGAGAAGCGCCTGGGAAAGACAGGTGGCAACCACAGGACAGCGCTACGCGAGAAACTGAGAATTTGGAGTAGTTACAGGCATTGATGATGAGGAGGACTAGGGTATGTCCATGGAGTAAAGGTTGCAAGAACACAAGGTTATTAGAAGAAAGGACACTGACTAGCCCAACATTTAGCATATTAGAAGGATCACCTTGCTATTTAAATCAAAAATTATGATCGCCAAGAAGTGGTATTTGGAGAGAATCACGACAAGCCAGATATTTCAATTTTCAAGGAATGAAAAAAGATAAATCAAATAGTTCCCATCAAGGAACTTTCCAAGCTAGTGAGACAGAAGTAAATATATAATTTTAATACATATTGAAAGCGCTAAAACAGAGATATGAACCAAGCCCCATGGATGATAGAGGAGGATTGTTTGTCAGGTATTCAATAGGCATCAAACGAATGAATGAATGAACGAACGAACGAATGAACAGATGAACTGTGGGCTTGTTGAATACAGTGGGTTGGGGAGTGGTGTCCCAAAAGATATGTCCATCCAGAACCTGTGAATGCGACCTTATTTTTTTTTTTCTGAATAGGGAGTCTTTGAAGATATAATTAAGGATCTTGAGATAAGAGCATCCTGGATTACTCAGGTTGGCCCTAAATGCAATGATTCATGAGAGACATCAGAGGAAAACACATGAACACAGAGATGTGAAAAGGAAGCAGAGATTACAGTCACACAGTCACAAGCCAAGCAACACCCGGAGCCCCTTGAAGCGGGGAGAGGCAAGAAACAAAATCTCTCCAGAGTCTCAAGGCAGCGAGGTCCTGCCAGCGCGCTGATTGTGTTCTGGCCTCCGCAACAGGGAGAAAAAAAAAATTGTTGTTTCATGAAGCTGCTTGGTCTGTGGTCATTTTGACTGAAATGAATACAGTGAGGAAAAGTCTCAGTGGGACATTGGCACTGAATCTTGAAAGAATAGAGGTTTGAAAAGGCAAGAAGAGAAAGTGAGTGCTGCAACATCACTCCAGACAGCACAGGCGAAGGCCAAGGGGAATATAGGGATGCGGCACGTTTCAGAAAATAAGAAATTTGACGGTAGCTGGACTGGTGCTTCTAGAATGCAAAGCTGGGTCATACAACCACTAATGCACACCTTGTATAGCAAAGAGGACACAAAAAGTAAGTTTTGACTGTTTTCCTAGCAATGTGTACATTTAACGATTTCTCTCTGAGCTGGACCTAGATAGATCGTAAAATAACTTAAATGTGCATCCATGTTCTCTTCAAACATATTTACTGCTATTGTGCTAAAGATGGAAGCCCTGATTTAAAATGCAAATTGGGTAATAACATCCACAGTCAATGACAATTTATTCATAATTAGTTTACCATATCGCTTAACAAACACCTACCCAGGCTAAATAATTAAACCTGAGGGCTCAAAGTCTCCATAAGGGTTGGAAGTTAAACACAAAACAACAACCAAAAGCCTGAGGGAATGCTACCTAAACCTCCTAGCCCATCATCTGCCTATTTTATTTAAAATCCAAAAATATTACCTTTCCCCTAGAACGAACTCTCAAATTTCTTATTTCTCAGTGGCACTCTCCTTTTCCTCAGTGTCCAAGCCTGCCAGCTTGAAGATGTTTCTCTGCCATCAAGAAAACTATGTGGTGACTCATCCTGGTATACAGCTTTCCAACTCACCCATTGTATGCATTTCCATCCCTCACCCCAGTACAGCCCCTGAAACTCCCTCACACCGATGTGCTCCCCTCCAATTCTTCAAACGTGGGCAAAACTCAGTGTTCTGGCTTCCATGCATCCCTCCTTACCGTAATAATGATTACTGCTATCCCTGACCAATAGTCACACTGTATTACTCAGCTGGCATCTAACTAAACATACAACGCATGTGGGTGTATAAAAAGTGCTTACGCCATCTCCAACTTACCTGATGCCCCTTTTTCTGTTAATAATTCCCATGTGCATGGGATGCAAACCCATGCACATGTGAAGTCTGAAATTCTAAAAATACCAACGGATGTACATTGAAAAGTACATCTCCTTCCTATCCCTGCTCCTGCTTTTTTCTATTTCTCTACTCAGAGACAATTACATTGATAACAGTAACCTATAACTGCATTTGTTTTCCCAGAGCAGATAGGTTTTGTTAAAATGTTTCTGACACAAATACTTTTTCCAAGGAAACAGCTTTTTACTGTTGTTCAGTTACAGTCACCCCATCATTTCGCACATTGCTCTCCCTTGCCCCGCCCCCCCAGTCAATCCCCACCCTGTTGTCCACGCCCATGAGTCCTCTACTCATGTTTCTCGACTTGACCCTTCCCCTACTTCCCCCTGTTATGCCCCTCCCCCCCCCTCTGGTCCCTGTCAGTTCGTTCTTTATTTCCACTCTCTGGCTCTATTTTGCTTGTTTCCATGAATTTTTTATTAGGTGCCACTTATAGGTGAGATCATATGGTATTTGGCTTATTTCACTTAGCATAATACTCTCGGTTCCATCCATGCTGTTGCAAAGGATAGGAGTTCCTTCTTTCTTTCTTCTGTGTTGTATTCTGTTGAGTAAATGTACCATATTTTTCTGATCCACTCATTTACTGAAGGGCACGTAGGTTGTTTCTAGTACCTGGCTTATTGTAAGTAATGTTGCTATGAACATTAGGGTGCATAGGTTCTTTTCAATTGGTATTTTGGGATTTTTAGGGTATAATCCCAGCAATGGAATGACTGGATCAAAAGACAGTTCCATTTTTAGTTTTCTAAGGTAGTTCCATACTGTTTTCCACAGTGGCTGCACCAGTCTGCAGTCCCACCAACAGTGCACTAGGGTTTCCTTTTCCGCATGACATCACCAGCACTTGTTGTTTGTTGATTTGTTTATGATGGCCATTCTGACTGGTGTAAAGTGGTATCTTATTGTGGTTTTAATTCGTATCTCTCTGATGGCTGGTGATGTTGAGCATTTTTTCATGTGTCTCTGGGCCCTCTGTATGTCCTCCTTGGAGAAGTGTCTGTTCAGGTCCTTTGCCCATTTTTTTTAAGATTTTATTTATTTTTGTTTATTTTTAGAGACAGGGGAAGGGAGGGAGACAGAGAGGGAGAGAAACAGCAATGTATGGTTGCTCCTCACTTGGCCCCCACTGGGGACCTGGCCTGCAACCCAGGCATGTGCCCTGACTGGGAATCAAACCAGGACCCTTTGGTTCCCAGCCCATGCTCAATTCACTGAGCTACACCAGCCAGGGCCCATTTTTTTTTTTTTTTTTTAATTGGATTGTTTGGCTTCCTGGTGTAGAGTCACATGAGTTCTTTCTTTGTTTTGGAGATCAAATCGTTGTCCGAGGTATCATTGGCTAATATGTTTTCCCATACAGTTGAAAGGGGGAGGGGTAGACTTGGCTCCTTTTAAAGCTAGGCTGTCATATATGATGGCAACTGAAACAATTTTTAAATGTGCTTATTTGGAAAAAAAAATTAAAAGCTGAAGGAGCATAGAAAATGCTTTAAACGGTTTTTATGAACACCCATCATTCAAACTGAAATAATTTTAAAAGGAAAAAGAATGTGTCTACTAACTCACTTATTCCTCCATTTATTCATCAATACACTGCAGACTCTCATGCCATTTATGCCTAACTTTCCTTTAAGAAACAACTCATACCATTCCAACTTCCTTCTAATCTCCCATAGCAAATGTCATATTTTAGCCTCATAAAAGAGGACCTTACAAGACTGTCAGGGTGTCAAGTAAGAATCAAGATTAGTAGAGTCTCATTAACCCTTTCAAACCTCTATGATCACCCGTCAGAGCGAGACTCTCAGTGCCACACCAAATTCAGTTCAAGGAGATGCTTCATGCTCAGAAAACGATGATGACTGTAAGGACCATGATAGGAATATGGAAACTTGGAACAGGTCCATGCCTCTCACCTTATGTACTCTTTGGGTCAAATTCTCACCGTGAATGGAACTATTTATTGTGTTATATGTATCTCTCTCTTGATCTCCCTCCCTCCACTTAAAAACTTATAGAATCAAATGTACATGTAATGCAATTTCTCTGTGCACAGTCTTACATATTGTTTTTTAGCCCTATCTCCTTTGCTATAGTGTAAATATCCCCCCCAAAATAAAACTTCTCTAGACACTCAATGTTAAAATGTTACACATGGTAGTTAAATGGCAAATCCTACCTGAAGACATTATTCAATAGGATAATATTAACATATGGGGTCTCTGCAGTGAGGACAAAATAAAAAAATGAGAAACTGGGCCAGAAGCAATATGAAAGACAAGCTTTATGTGATGTACAATGTCTGACATATACAGGAGAAACAAAGATAACAGGCTTCCCAATGATAAGGTTTTGAAGGTTAAACTTCTCACCTCAAAAATAAGCCATCCCATGAAACACTCAGTGCTAAATGAGGATAGCAAGCCTGAATCGAAGCTCAGTGTGGATATTTTTATTTCTCGGGTACACCCTATACAACCTGCAATACCTCAGGCACACATTTTATTCTGTAGGGAGACAGCCTTGACAGAGCGTCACCCCAAGCAGCCTGTTAGAGAATCCATGAATTCCTCTTCCACTCAGCCCGACGCTCACCTGCTTCTCTGCACAGTACAATGAACAGACTCATCTCTGCTTTATTCCTCCAGAACAAACTCTGAGTTCAAAAAATGATGCCTCATTCCAAGTCACTCACCTTCTTTCTCGTACTTATAACTAAATAAGAGACACCTCATTCCCCCTACTTGGGGTTTATTTTAAAGCCACCGTATGGGGTTTGTTTGTTTGCGTGCTTGCTTTCACTTTTCTCAAAGGCAGCTTTAACCGAGCAGGGTTCGTCCTGGCTTTGTCTTGTCATGTTTCAAAGACACCAAGTTCAGGAAATAGCTAGTCTTCGTCATTGTCTAATTATTTCTTAGCTTTTCCCTCTCTTTAGGCCTGGCACATGGATAGCAAAGTTAGCCTAATAAATAATCAATCTTGCAGCTGATTAAATAGTATCATTTGACAGTCCCTAGTTAAGGCCCTAAAAAAAATCCAATGGGTTTAACACAAACTAGTTTGCTACATTAAGTTTGATTTAAATGTATTTAAAAGGTTCAGTGAGGGGGAAAAGAAGGTCAATGTCTATTTGAGTAGGAGTTTGGCTTGCATAGAGAGGCAAATAGTAAATTGCAGGGTTCTGTTAAAAAATAAAAGTAATTCATTGGTAAAAACCAACTCATCATGAAGGAACTGGGTAGAGGTGGGAACTAGAATGAACTTAGTGGTTAGTCTAAGGGGAAAAAAAAGAATTACTAGTGCTAGAATCTTGGTTACCTGGGTATTATAGACAGATAGGAAATAGAACATTATAGGATCTTAACTAGAAAAAAAAATTGCTATCACCATTACTAGTTCATGTGTTTTTTAATTGAATTATTTTACAGTTTTATTGTATTTTTCCATGACCATTTAACCTCCCCCCCCATACCTTCTTCCACCCCTTCTTCCCCCAACCACCACCACTGGAGTCTGAGTCCATGAGTGCTTTCTCTTTCTTTTTTCCTGCCATTCCACTTGTTTTTAATCTTTCCTGTTCCGACATGGGCAAAGTTGAAAAGCATCAACATATAAAAGGAGGGGTAAGTTTGCCCAGGCATAGAAACAAACCTGTCCCATTACTTAACAAAAGTTCAGTGCGGACTGCAGAGTGCATGTGGGGTCCAGAACCATGCTTCCCACCCTTGCCTGCCCGGGTGGCCCTCCTGGCGGCCCTGCGCAGTGAGGGCCGGGGTTCAGGAGACAACGGTGGGCCCGAGATCCTGCCTCTCTAGCAAGCTCTCAGTGCATGCCCCTGTTGCTCATCCACAGTCCACGCTTTGGTAAGAAAGCAGAAAAGATATATAGCCCTGTGCACTGAGTATAGCAAAACATTCTGAAGAGAGCATCTGGAGGGCACAGAAAATGGAAATAATGTCACTGTTTCCACAGAACATCTAGTAATGCAGAAAGCATAAAACACACGTTCATTCAATCAGCGGGCTCTCAATTAGAGCGCACTCTTTTCTGTTTCTGGAATTGGTCTTCATCCTGAAAGACATCTCCACTGTTTTAAACAAAAATTCTCTAATTTTCTAATAAAATATGGGAAAGGAAGGAGAAAAACACCCTCTTCTTTGCCACAGTATCTCTAACTATTCTCCCAAGTCAAAACAGAAACATATATGAATACACACATATATGCAAATAGGTAAAAACATACTGTAACCACCTTCAAAGTAACTGTATTTCTTAGATTTTTGCCAAATTTAGCTACACTTTTGCAGAATTTAGAGGCCTAATGAAAATTTTACTGCGAAGTGCTTCCCATTCATTTTAAGTGACTAGGAGAGCACGTGGCTCATAGTATGTGCTCAATAAATACTTACTGGCATATATAAAACTTAAAATTTATTTTTATCTTAAGTAAGCAAAACAATTTGTCTTATTAGGTAGGCAATTGTCTTATTAGGTGTCTTATTTTTTTCTTTTTCTTTTTTTTTCCCCTAGTAAAAAGAAATGAAGGTGCAGCGAGGTTGAGAACCTTTCCCGGGCCCCAGAGCTAGTAAGAGACACAGCGGGGCCCTGTGCTTTGCTCCAGACCTACTGCTTCTCCTTCTTCAGCCACCATTTCTCCACACGTCACCATGTTCTTCTCCACACATCAGAAATTAACCGCACAGTCGAACGAGATACCACACAGTGAACACCCCCCACCAAAAAAAAAAAAAAAAAAGAAAAAGAAAGTGTCGAAACATCTTAGGGAAGAGAGCTCATTTAAAGAAAAAAATACATTGTATAACTGTAGCTTATCCCAAGAGCTAATAAGTTGCCACTTTTTGAAGTAAATCTTAGCTTTAATTTGATAATGCTGTCTCTAAAAATTATGATGAAGGTAATATTAAAGATGAATAACAAATTTAGGGAAGGTATGGTGTATATAATTTAATTTAATATTAATCTGTAATGTTCTCTACTACCTCCTTGAAACTAGGATAGTGTTAAAGCAAGTTAAAATAACCCAAAGTTTTAATAGTGCTTGACCAGCTATTACATCTAGGTCAGAAATGCTAGTCCTTAAGCTGAATGTGAACCTCAACCCCCGTGGAAACCACAGGAGGCCAGGATGACCAACCTCAGGTGGCCGCATTTAACAAACCAAAAAAAAAAAAAAAAAAGTGGGGGGTAGGAGTATCATAACAGTGATAGGACTGGGGTTGTCATGAGGGTGCACGGAATAACCTGATGTACCCCCATTCCTGAATGGGCTAACTAATCAAGATATCTCCAGAAATAAAATCCTTAGATGTCCCTTAAGTTCTTGATTAATGCCATAAAACAAAGCAATCCCGGCACTCACTCACAAAGGCCATCTGTAAACCAGGAGCCCGGCAAACAGGGCTGCAACCCACAGGAGCCAAACTCGCAGGTCACTGACCCAGACGCTTCGGCTTGCAGAGCAGATGAGATAGCTGAGGAAGCACTCAGTCCTACCTTCACCAGACTGTGCTCTAAACTCTCTTTAAGCCTTACCAAAAAAAAAAAAAAAAATTTAACTAGGCCGCACCTTGCAAAAAGAGAAATCCCCAAACTTCAGGCTTATATTGAATAATAGATTGTGGTTAAAACTAATTCCTGTGTTATTGGAATCACTGTGCTGCCATTCAGGAGTTAAACTGTGATAAAATACTAATAATATTTCATCTCAATAAAAATTGCTACTATGATTATAATAAACAATCAGAGGGTAACTTCAATTCCAATACAATCAATCCTGGGTGTGGTATTCTAATTGAAGCAAATCCACAGAGCTCCCAAAATGTTGTCAGGCAAAAATCTTCTCTGTTCTGATAAACTGGAATCACAAGAAGCAATTGTGAGTTACCTGAAAAAGAGCATTACGTCCCTGACCGTCACCAAGAGCAGTACACAGATCCATCACATCAATGTTGCCACGCTGGTAAGATCTAAAGAGCTGGAAGGAGCTGGCAGAGAGTGGAGATAAACCCTGGGAAACAAGGAATCTCCTACCTCAATGAGGTCCCTGCGATCAAGTCAGCTCTGACAATGCTTCTTCTACTTCAATGTGTATACATAGAAGTCACCTGAGCATATTATTAAAGTATATATTCTGATTCTCTGAGTCTGAGATATCTGCGTTTCTAACAAGTTCCTAAGAGTCTCATTCCTAAATCACACTTTGAGAAGCACAGCTTCTGGGATTTTGAATATTCTGCTCTTAGCCTAGTATTATGTCCTTTAAAATGCCGTCAAATTGGAGTTAGGTGCAAAGCCAAAGAAGGGTCTCTAGCTGGTCCAGGTTTGTTACATATGGTTCTACCATTCAGGCCTGGATGATGTATGGATTTTATTGCAAGATTTGATGGAAGAATCTAGAACAGATGCTTGAAGTTAAAGATCAAGGCCCAGTATCCTTCAGGAAGTATCATCTTTTGGTTTGATAATTGGCGTCATTGATGGATGGGACATTAGGTAACTATTCAACCCAGGCTGCCCTCACTAACTAGGTGCTATTAGAGCAACTTAGCTGTAAGGTCAGGGTTACTCAGAAGCTTTCCAAAATTAAGCAGTCGGATCTGAGATTGCCCCCAGCGGTGTGAGTAAGTTGCAGGAGGTTGCTCACATCACTGGGAACGTGGCTCCGGCCACACCTGTAAGTCCCTCTCAACCCAAACCCGAGGTACCAAAAAAGTCCCCAAACACAAACCGGGTTTAGAGCGATACACTGGAACAAGCCAAAACTGTACTACTTTAAGATTACATCAACTCTCAGGAAAGATGCTGAGGAACAACGAGGAAGGCAAATATTTAATATGTGCAAAAATTTGAGCAGTCACTTAAGATCTTCCACTTTGCCAGTGAGGAGCAATGGGCTGAAGTGAGGATTGGTATAAGATACCTGAACAATGACCAATGCTTCACTAGAGAAATTACAAAGAGGTTTGGAGACCAGAGCTTTAAATGTTATGGCTTAACGTCAGTCACATACAAATGCGCAGCTAGTTATCACCTTGAACCCATGCACCTGATACATGAAACAATAGTTAAGAAAAGAGTTTGTATCTCTCCAATCAGCCGTGACCTCCACAAGTTAAAATAATCCTGCCCCATGTCCCACACGAATGTTCAGTAGAAGGCAGTCTCTGCAAAAAAGGTTGTTAGCAACTGGATGGCAGGATTAGGCATTGGGAATATGTTCCACATTGCACAGAGAGCTGGACTTTTGCTTAATGAGCTTATGAAGAAAAGGCACTAAACACGCCTCTCATTAAGGCCATTTGCCCTGGTACAAGCCATCCCGCAACTGGGGGTTCTACTGATCTGGAGGCTTTCGAAAAAAGGGGAGAATGACTCCAAGATGAAACATAACAACATGAGGTTCTGACTGAGATTGTTACCTGGCCATTGGCCAGTTCTCCACCACTAGGAAACAAGGAGAAAAAATGAAGTGTTGGTTAAAAACTGGTACTGGACAGCAAGGAAGAATAAGGTTGCTGGAACCCCCCAAGAACTAGGAGTACAGGAGTAACCGGGGTGATCCCTGCTTACACTACTGCAGCCCTACACAGGCAGAACCACCGAAGGCTGAGACACTTTAGAAATAAAGTTACGGCTAAAGATCCCCCCTCTTACCCAACTCACGATATTGCCAACAGAATGCAATATACCTTGAAATTTTTCCTACAGTAAGTCAGCGTTTACTCTGACTCTGGCCCCTCATAGAATCAAGGCCTTTTCTTACAAGATATTCCAGTATTATCATTTTATAATCTCTCATTCTCATCCTTTTTTGTGTAGAAATGTGCATGGGTGTACTATATGTGTATGTACATTTATATGTGCATATAAAGTATTAATATATGTGTATACATTGAAAATGTATTGTGTACTCCCAAAGTACATGGAGATATATGTGTGTGCATAGATATAATTTGTAATTTCCTTCTATGTCTTCTTTCATTTTCTCTTACTATTATTTTTATATTTATAGGCATTCAACACAAGGTCATAAGGTAACTATTAAAGAAATAAAAATCACCAAGAGACCCCGGACTCAGAGAACGTCAGTGTCCTGACACAGTCGCTGAAGCGACTGTGGACTGTCCCCGTGGGGGAAGGGCTGGTAGAAGCACCCGGGCCTCGGTCAGCCAGGCGTTCGAGGACATGGCCCGAGCTGCGCAACAGGCCGAGTCCCCAGCGCTCAGGTGGGCACGCAGTGCTCTCGGCCCCCAGCTCCAACTGAGTGAGCCGATGGAACAGATAGCTGACTCAGACTGACCCAGCAGGCTTCTCTGTCCCGGAATTTAAAATGTCAACAGCAAAACAAATGGTTGGGAGTTAGTGCTGTCAGGTTTAGGACAAGATTCTAGAGGAAAAAGTCCAAACACTTTGGCTAATGACATCCTTGTCCTTTGCTTTCCTAAGGCTCAATTCAGCGTTGTCTTTAAATGGAGAGCACCTCAAAATGTTTCCAACAAATCCCTCTTCAGCTTAAGCACAAGAGTGAGATGCAGCTACTTACGACCAACAAAAATTACAGATCTGAAAGCTATGATAATATTAGTCTGTACTATCCTCGAAATACCCAGCAGAAATTCCAAAAAATTAAAAATTAACAACACTGAGGCTATTTGATATATACAAACTTTTTCTCAAGTTATACCTCAATTCTGGAATATCCTGTTTCCATCCTCAGCCTATCTGTTCCAGAAAGGATCTACCAGAATTTCTACTCAATGTGTCTTGATAGAAATCTAACTACAATATTTACTGAGGCCCTAGTAAATTATTTAAAAAGTTTTACAGGAGAGCCTTTTAGGAGTAAGTAATGGATAGTCAAGCTGGGTTTGGCAACGGATTATACAAAGTGGTTTCCCTACGCATCCCAGTAATGGCAGCTCAGCTGTCTCTTACCGCACATCGCTCTTCATAGAAAGGCACGTGCATGTGGTGAAGGACTTAACACCAAGTGAAACCGCAGCAGGAGAGGTTTAGAAAATTAATTGATTAGTGTCCTATTTCTCTCTCCGTACTGTAAGAGTGATCTTCTACTTTAGGAGAAATATCCTGTCTATAGGACAGCTATTTGTGGACCCATAAATGAAGACGTGCTCATAGAACAATATATGTTTCACAGGAGAAGCCTGAAATAGGTCAACGGAGCTTCTAATTTTCTTTCTGCTTTGAGCATCTTTAGGTCTGATGTGTGTGTGTTTGTTTGTGTGTGTGTGTGTGTGTATGCGTGTATACATACATGTCTCCAATGCATAGAGAGAGACTCTAATTTCACAGAAGGATCTATTAGGACTACGGTCTCCATATAAAGTAGGTAAGGCAATAAAAAACAAAAAACCTATACTCATTTCTACTTCTGCAAAGGTATATAGTCCAGAGAATTTACCTCTTTTTCCACACATCATTTCAGCAGGTTTTACCTTTAAATTTTACCCTCCACTGAGAATGGAAGAGCCATAGAAAAACAGAAATTCTTTTTCTACTGTCTTTCATTTATACAATTTAAGTCCATTATAAACTTATCTTTAATTAGTATCGGCAAATATGTTGAATTTACAAACTAAAGCTATACTCTATTTAATTTTGCAACTTTGCTGAATCTCCTATTATTCCTAAGCACTTGCACCAGGAACTGGGTCAATTTCCTATTACAAAAGCAGCAACGCAACTGCATTTAAACTGCACGACTCAAATGTCGTATCTGTCGTTAGTCATAACAAAACTTTCAAGTAGACTAAATTATTAGTGACATTCTAAACTTTAATAGTGCTCCATCTCTTTTTCTATTAGCTGTTACCAGGTCCTCTTTCTCTTTACTTTTACCCTCAGAAGCCCAAATCCCTCATAAATGCCACCAAGGGCTCTGAAGGCCCCCACCCCCCACCCCCACCCCAGAAACACAGACTGGGTACAATTGGGTCTCCGCTCAGCTTCATTCTCTACAACCACGTACCTCTCCTCACATTTTAAAACTTACTCCTTTGATGAAAGTTTAAATGTGCTCATGACATAAGATTTAGTTTTCTGATGTAAATGACTAATAGTAGTAAAACTTCAAAAATTTTATTCCTAACAAGTGGAAATTGATAACTCAAGTGAAGGATAAACAACAAGACCAAAATGACAGTTAGTGAAAAAACCCACTGACCTACACTCAGCACGCCTGATTTGTAGCTGATTTCTATATCATTTCTCTCATTATTATA